>CM042194.1:1252810-1287636 GCA_023539305.1 Ilex asprella | reverse complement strand
TATATATATATATATATATATATATATATATATATATATATATGAGAGAATCAATTCTCTTGCTTCCAACTGGACTTTGAGAATAAAAAGTGGAGTAATGTTAGATGGACTTAAAAATTAGACTTGATAATTTTAACTATTGAATAGGTAATAGGTCCCGATAAATAACGAAATCTACAATAAAATCAATGGTTATAATTATTAAGTTCACTTTTTAAATCTAAGTAGCATTGTTTTAAAAAATGAAGAAGTTAACATTTCAACAACCAGCCATTTAGTCAATCAAGACGGACCCATAAAGGTATGGACATTTTGTACATTTAGATCATTTACAAACATGTAGTGGGTAATCCTAAAGATCCCCTAAAAGATTTTTAGAGGACCACCAAACACTCGTTCTCAGTTGATGGTATCTGGAATATGTCTAAAGTTGAGCTTGGTAATTCGAGTCGTGCTCTCCTAGGTTGGGAGCTCAGTTCGCTTTTGTCGCCCATAGATATCAAGTTCAGATCTCAAGCTCCCTGCTTCTGCCTCTCAAGGAAAGGCAGATAGGAGACAATTGACCTTTGCCAAGCACCACCGCGAAATCAACGATCGTTTATCTAGGGATAAAAATTGCAACTGTCCCAACACTCTCTACAACCGTTATGGGATGGTAACAACCGTTATAAGGAAGAGTAAGGATCACGCTAAGGATCAAGTGAAGCTCAGGGCCAGCTATAAATAAGGGGCATAACCTCCAGTGATACAACAAACAATTGTAGCCTAACTCAATACTTTGTGTAAATCCCCTTTTATCAATATATTTCTCAGGAGCAAGAGATTCCCTTGAGAGTGAATTAGTCGAGTTCCCGAGCTGGTGAACCACTATAAACCTCTGTGTGTTAATCTCATTCCTCTAGTTCAATTCTCAAGAGCCTAGAAGCTCAGACTGAATCATTCAGTGCTCACTAATTCCCCACTTCTACTTCATCGCACTAGACTTATCATCAGTTGATACAGTCTATGGGAACGACTGTTCCTGTTAAAATTCTACTAATATTTTTTAGTAATTGATGGTTTTTACGCACAATATGTGCAGAAGTCAGATGAATCCCCTACGATTATTAAATCAACAGGAAGCTGCCACTGGAAGGTAGCAGAAAAATCCACATGATTTCTTGCCTAATCTAGAGCTTGATCATCCCATGGTGGATCTCCCTCCAAACAATGAACTTGAGGCCCTTCGCCTATCCAACCAGCACGGTCCCTTACAGGGGGAACAACAACACCTCAACCCCTTGAGAGACATCACTGAGGGGAATAAGCGTAGCCAGACAGTGGGCAATGCCCATCGTCGAGCTCAGAGAAATAAGGACAATGAGAAAGTACAAAGTCAAAACAGGAGAACCTACAAGAATGAGTTCCCCCCACATCAGCAGGAGAGAAAGGAATAGTATTGGGAGCAACCCTTCAAGAAAATTCAGCAAGAGTTCAACCACATAAAGGAGACTGTAAGGGCCAAAACCACAGTGCCTATGGACGTCCCTGGTCCAACAAACAGAATCTCTTTTTACTGTAGAGATGCTGTATTTTCCTTTGCCACCTAAGTTCAGGATGCCTCAAATAGAAACATTCGACGGAACGAAGGACCCCATGGACTATCTCAACACCTACAAAAACCAAATGAAGTTACATGGATATCAAGACCTTGTACATTGTTGAGTCTTTGCCATCACATTAAAGGGCTCAACCTTAGCATAGCTCAACAGGTTGACTCCAACATCCATTTCCTCCTTTTGGGAACTCTCTATCTCATTCGTTTCCCACTTCATAGGAGCTCGAACCTGCCAAAATTTGAGCTATCACTTACTGAATGTAAATCAGGGACCCAATGAGATGCTACGAAGCTACGTTCAGAGGTTCAATTCAAAATCTCTAAAATTAGATATCCCTGATGAGAAATTTTCCCTCACCACCTTCATTTCCAGGCTGGGAGTCCAGTCGAAGGACATGATGTTCTCCATTTCGAAGAACCCACAAGTTAGTATGGTAGAGGTCTTTGCCAAGACAGAGAAATATATCAATGGCAAGGAAGCTCTGCTTTCCAAGGCTTGGAGCTTAACTACCCATAAGGAGAAGGAGAAGGAGAAGGAGAAGAGGAAGGACCAAAGTTCTAGGAAGGAGAGAAGTCGAGATAAGTCTCCACGAAGAGACAAAGATTGCTCTCCAAAAAGAAGATGAGACATTAGAGATCACCTGGGTCCTCCACCTCAAGAGTTAAAGCCAAGATTCGCACCACGACAGTTCATTCCCCTCAACGCCACGGTGTCCTTGGTCTTATATGAAGTATAGAATGAAAATTTTTTGAGGTGTCCACCTTTGATGAAAGTAGACCCCACAAAGCGAGATGCGACGAAGTACTGTGAGTATTACAGGGATCATGGCCACCGCACCGACGATTGCATCCAATTGAAGAAACAGATTGAGCTCTTGATTCAAAGGGGGCAACTGCGTCGCTTCATAGCTCAAGACAATAAAAAATGAGCTCACCCACCCCCAACACTGTAGCAGCAAGTTCCTGCGTAAACTAACAGCCCTTGGGAGAAATCAAGGTAATATCAAGAGGATTTGTTAGAGGTGAAGAAACCAGCTCAGCTAGGAAGGCCCACATGCGCAAAGTCTGAGCCGAAGAAGTATAGAAGGTACGAGTTGTATCCAAAACACCTCGGCTGATATGGACATAACCTTCTCAGATGCAGATCTGGAAGGTTGCCAACATTTCTACGGTGATCCTTTGGTGGTGAGGGCTATAATTGTCAACAGAACTGTCCATCGGGTTCTAATCGACAATGGGAGCTCTACCGATATCATCTTTACATCTGCCTTCGAAAAGATGGACATTGACAGAGACAAGCTCGAACCAGTGAGGACTCATCTAATTGGATTCTTGGGAGAGAGGCTATTACCCCTAGGCTCAATCCAGCTTGTTCTTTCAATGGGAGACCCACCCTGCCAATATTGGAAATCTTAAAACAGCAAAAGTCCTAAGTCTATACAGATGGTTCAGTAGTTGCCTCAGGCAGCTCGGAGGCAGAAGGAACAACTGGAGGAAGGTCAGGAGGGGCCTCAGAAGAAACAAGAGCTGGAGTATCAACCTATTTAGGGTCAGCTGTGGGCAAGTTAACCTCAGTAACTCCCACCTCTGCCTTAAAAGAAAATATTTCGGGAGCTTGAGCCTCATGTGTAGTAGGAACTTCAACCCTATCACCAGTATAGGGCTCCTCCCTACTAGGAACACCAAAAACAAAAACCTCGACCTCCTTATCAGCAGCTGATTTTTCTTTCTTCTTGTCTAGAGGAAGGTTGAAGTCAAAGTCGTATTCTGGGTATTTATCCCTGGCCTATTCTTGGAAGGCAAAATACCATGCAGCCTAGTTCGTAACAGACCCATCTTGGAACTCCCTAATCTAGGCATCCTTCTTTTGAGCCCTGGCCCTTTTAGCTTTGATCCCTTTCAACAGGACGACATTGACATCAGCCAGTATATTGTACTCATTCTTCATGGACTGAAGGGAGTCGTAAGCCTTAAAGTGGTCCTTCCGCACCTGAAGCAAGCTGTCAGCTTTAAGCTTGAGCTCATCCTTTGCCTTTTTAACCTCAATCTCTAAACCTTTGTTTGTCGAGCCCCTTGACTTGAGCCTTCCGGTCATGTACCTGAGCCTTGAGGACCTCGTTGGTAAAAGCCAAATTTGTAACCTTGAGCTCGATGGCCTTCATGGATTTTTAAGACACCTCGGCATCGCTTTCCAAAGCCCGAACTCTGCTAACCAAGGCACTAACGTGAATGACTAGCTAAGAGAAACAAAAGAAAAAATTGAGGTCATAAAAAGCAATCTACTCAAAGCAAAGATAGAGCTTAGAGAACTCAAAGCTTATCAAAGTTGTTCCATACAAAAAAATGGTAGCAGAGGTGGACAAAAACATTATCGAAACCTGTTGGATGTTTGACTCAGGGATGACAAACGCAATGACCTCGGTAGCAAGGTTCACATTCCTAATAAGTGAGCCCTTGCCTTTTTTCGCCTTTACTGACAAGCTCTCTATAGCCAAACAAGGAACCTTCTTGACAGATCAGGAAGGAAAAGACTCTCATAGGAGATGAGCTGTGACCTCAAGAGCCCCAGCAACCTCTATTGATGAAGGGGAAGATGATACCCTAGTTGGTCCAGAGGGTCCCACAGAGGGTAGAGGAGATACTGCTGGAGTCATCTGGGGAAGAGGGATCCCTTAAGAAGTGGAGACCATTGTAGACTGCACCAACGAAGAGGCCTTATAATGAGTCGGTGGATGTGAAGAGATTGTCTGGGAATGTAGAGGAGAAGATGAGCTCATTCTTGGTATCTTCTGAACAAAGCCTTGGTCTTCCCTAGATCCGACCTCAGCCTAGCATTTTTTCCTAGTTCTGTCTTTCCTAAATTGGGCCACCTTGCCCCTCAGAACTCTAGCATCTGAAGCCATCAAACTTAAACTTAAGAAATCAGAGTAAGCTTATTATAAAAGAAGAAAGGAAGAAAAAACTAGAAACAAAGAAGAAAGAGTCTTACCAGCAGGATCTTCAGCACCAGCCATAGATATTAGAATAGGAGTCTCAACTCTCACTTCGGGAGGACTAAACCGGAACTGAGAGAGCACCGCAGACTTGAAAAGCTTAGAATACTTCTCTGGTTTATAGCTCTCCAAGTCCAACATGACTATCATGTCCTCAGCACTGAGATCGGGTCTAATACCTGATAGTGATAAAGGAAACAGGATCAACAAAAGAAAACACCAGGCTGTAAGGCTAGACCAGACCTTTTCAGGAAGAACTTACCCAAATTATCAGGGGTAGAACAAGCCCGAGGTACGGGGAGTGTATCAGTCGCATCCCTAGGTTTATACTCCCATTCTTTCCTAAACATGAAGAAGAAGAGCTTCTTTCATCCCTTGTGGGAGCTTTGAAGCTCAGTAATTAGAACTAGGGTCTTCACCTATTTGGCAATATATAGAAAGCCATCAGAAGGGGCGACCTTGATGTTAAAGAATTTCATAAGCAAGGGTATCATGGGGACACCAAGTTTGTTCTTCTTGAAGAAAACAAGAAAATCGTCTAGAACACCCCAAAAATTGGGAAAAAGTTGAGTAGGAAAAACGTTGAAATGTTAAAGGACGTTAAAAAAGGTCGTTCTCGAAAGAAGCCATGAAGAAACAAACTTTCTCTGGGACTATGCTGTCAATAACGAATATCCATGTTTGGAGACCAATACTACATATCCCTTGGGAAACCAAACCAAACAGAAACGATGCTCAGAAAAAGGGGTAACCTTTCTAAAACCCACGAGGTAAGAGGCTATTGGAGCGACCTCTATGTTCCCAACACTGCCAGAAATCCCCACCTCACTCATCTTGGATTTCCCTTTTTGAAACTTCTTGAATCTCAAAACGGAATGGGACAATGGTAGGGGGACCTTTGCCTCCTCCCCAGCATCAATAGAATCGATACCAAAAAAATTATCTATCTCATCACCCATGGAGAGGGAGACAGATGAGGTAGTGGCTTTTGAAGAGACGGACATGGTGGAGCATGAGAAAGGAAGATTAAAAGAGGTATAGAGGGGAGGAACGCTAGAAAAGCAGTCCTTGAGGGCCAAAAGGTTAAGACACCAACGACTAAAAAGAAAAATCCTAATAGTAGAATAAAGGTCCAAAAAAAGAGGAAGGGTGGGCAAGGAACAACCTAAATTCTTAAAGTAATAGAAACAAAAAAATCCAGAAGTTAAACAACCACCTCGAATTTGAAGAATCTAGAGCGAAAACTTAAAAAGAAGAAAAAGTGCATAACAAAGGATGTACCTAGCTGGATTCCAGAAACAATCAAAGGCCCAAGAGGAATCCAAGGAACGGACTAAGCTAGCCTCGCAGAATCTTCAAAGTGAATTTGGGAAATTTCCAACAAAACCCTAGATCTCCAGTGAATTAGGGAAGACAAAATCGCAAAGGAAAAGGAAGAGAAAAGAATCTGGAGAGAGAGACGATGAAGAGAGTTCGAAAAAAGGGAGAAGGCGATTTCATCTGATGATGTATTTAGGGTTAGTATACAATCGGACACGTGGAGCCGTAAGATGAGGGACGTGCACGAAAAACGAGAAAAAATGAGTACACGTTTGTCATAACAGTCGAAAAAGGTCTCACGTGCACATCTTGAGGTTGATTCCTAACAACCTCGCTCACCCAAGCCAGAGCTCAATCCCAACTCATATAATTTTCTCTAACTAGGGATTGGGGGGCAACTGATGGTACCTTGAATATGCCTAAGGTTGAGTTTGGTAATTCGAGTTGTCCTCTCCTAGGTCGGGAGCTCAGTTCACTTTAGTCACCTATAGATCTCGAGTTCAGACCTCGAGCTCCCTATTTCTACCTCTCGAGGAGAGCAACATAGGAGAAAACTGGCCTCCGCCAAGCACTACCTCGATAGCAACGGTCGCTTATCCGGACATAAGAATCGCAATTGCCCCAATACTCTCCACAACTGTTATGGGATAACATCAATTGTTACAAGGAGCAAGGATCAAACGAAGCTCGGAGCCAACTATAAATAAGGGGCATTACCCTTAGTAATACAATAAGCAATTGTAGCCTAACTCAATACTCTGTGTAAATCCTCCTTTATCAATATATTTCTTAGGAGCAAGAGACTCTTTTGAGAGTGGATTAGCCGAACTTTCGAAATGGTGAACTACTACAAACCCTTTGTGTGTTAATCTTATTCCCCTGGTTCAATTCTCAAGAGCCTAGAAGATCAGACTGAATCATTCAGTACTCACTAATTCCCCACTTCTACTTCATCGCGCTAAACTCATCATCAACAGTCTTAAAATTCCTATTGTTCACACACTACGGAGGAGAACCAATGTATTGACATGCTAACGTAGAGAAAGAACATAAACTGAGCTATGGAAGGGAGTTAGCTTAGCTACCATGGGAGGTGAGTCATAAAGGGTAGCTCAAGTGATAATATTACAGAACTGTAAACTTAGACGTCCTAAGTTCGAATCTTGACAACTCCTTTGGATCAAGTCATGAGGGATTTATTCCTCGTGAATATTCTAGTCTCGGCGCAGATGATTTGCCTTTGACCGAATTGAAGAGGAGATTAGGTGAAGTACGCTTAAATGGGCCTAGACACTTCTGACCGTCAAACAAAAAAAAAATGTCTATAGATCAAATTTGAGAAAAGGATTTCGACAGTTTCGAATCCATATTTGATTGGAAATCTCAGATCTATTTTGATCCAAGTATGTGACATCTTTGATTTTTACAATCTATATCTGAATTCATTGGCAAGAAAATTCAAGCCGAAAATCAAATTTGATCTCAAGGATCATTCAATTTATACGAAGGTTATAATCCATTCATTATTGAATCGAGTGTTTTATATACTCAAATCCAAAAGAAAAAATATGATATATTCAATTCAGCGGTTAAAATATTATCCCATGTCTAACTGATCATAGTTGCATTAAGATCAAAATCCGATACCTTTAAAATAACAAACCCTTAGACTGCAATCTGTTTAATTTGAAAACTTACCAAATTTTTGTTGTGTACTACCACGAAAACTCTCATGAAGGCTTGGTTTGATTATGATTTGAGTGCTATTTTTTCATTTGTTTATATCAAACAGTAATAAGTTCTAAAGGTGGAGTTGTTGGGCGTATTGAGAGCCCAAGCTCAACCCGATAGGCAGAAAAATTGCAAACACAGGCTCAACTAATTTGCCTGAAATTTGTTAGCAGCAATGGTCCAAGCTTAATTCATCTTCCTCAAATTTGGACCCCTTTGTGATGTAGGGTAGCGTGGAGAAAGAAATGAGATTAAAAAATAAAAATTATAACATGTTGATTATTAGAATAATATCAGATTAAAACCCTCAAAAGCCTTGTTGATTCATGAAGAATAACAAATCTGTTGGGAAGAAAAGAGAATTCGTCTCTGCGTTTATCCAAAATAAAACCAAATTGCTAAATTAATTTCTCAACATAACATAAATACGAAACGCTAATAGTTTTAAATTACTAGAAAAATCAAGCAAATAAGTAATATTACAAAAATACCTAAAGGACAAGAATAAAATAAAAAAAAATACTTAAAAAGCGTTTTAAAGGTCGTTTTTAAGTCAAAAAAGGACCTATTGAAAGTTTTTGGAATTTTCAAAATAAGGTCTTTTAAAAATTTTTAACACTGTCACACATAATCAACTTTAATTAGCGCACCATTAAAGTAGTTTTCAACGGTCTTGATCTGCCACGTGATACATCATGATGCAAAGCTTTGGACATCTTCTGTGCTCTTGTCAAATGAAGCCAGCATCCTAGTCGCGGTTTGGCATTATTAATGTATTACAATGAGATGACAAAGACTAAAGCAAATCAGAATGTCCCTATGATAAAAGTTCAATCACCCTAACCAAGCTTGAGCTCTTATTCAACCCAAGTCGAATCTGAATACACTAAAATTCGGAAGGCTCAAGCCGACTAACAAACATACCAAAAAACTCGTAAGATCCAAGTCGATTAACAGCGAAACTGCATGCATGTTTAGTAGTGTGGACTGACCCCCCATTGAATGAACTAGACAAAGGCCAACCCGTGAACCCCAAAGCCAACCTTTCGATGAATAGAAGTATCTCTCTATCACTCCCTTTCTGGCCAAACTGTCTCTTCCCCTTTCACGTGCATGCCCAATCTCTCTCTCTCTCTCTAGCTCCCTCCCATCACTGTCGTCAAATAATTAAATTCTTGGCATCATAAGATTAAGCTTCATAATTCAGTTTTTGCTGCAAAATCTAATTACCCTTGAGCCAAATCACTTGTAATTGTTTATTTTGGTCCGATAAATCACATAATTAACTAACTAAAATAAGATTACCTATCAATTATGTTGCGAATAAGATCAAATTTTCTGTTGTAATAGCGTTGTTTATTTAATGTTGGTATGATTTGTTAGGAGAAGCAAGAGAGTTTGGGACGACTAGCAATATGTGTGATCTACATGATCTGGTGTTATACAAATGATTGTACTTGAGTATGACACAACACAATTCGATTCGGTGGTATAGCCACATTAGACTAGGGTGGCCGCATGGTCACCCTCAATTTTTTTTACATAAGTTTTTCGGATCTTAGTTATAACAAAATAAGTTATAACCGATCCTACAAATATCTAATTTTTACAGCAACATACTTATTTTACATGTAAAACACTCAAATGCACATCATTGTTATAAACAGGATCTCTAAAGCTGGCTGTCCCTCAATGATATCTGTCTCCATTTCATACACATGATAATGAAAACAAAAACACATCATCATGAAGATTACACTAAGTTGGTTTGAGGATTGGTAATAATGGATAGGTTTGAGTTTTAGCATTGTAATGAATGCTAGCAAAACTTTGTAGGATTGATGAATGAATTGATTGAGTTGTCTAACATTGATGATCATATAAAAAGAAATGATACTTTTGGACGAATTTCCACCGTTATTATACTTTTATAAAATGTGAAATTCGAATTGCTAATAGATACATATAAAAATCATATAATAAAGCTGTGGTAGTACCGGTTGGTCCATTCACACATCTCCTCCCTAACTTCCAGAACATTGAATATTAGTAAACTGATTGCAGCCTGTCATCTCGAAAAGGAAACATGAGAAATAAGGAGCTCATGGTGCCAGCTAGTTTACTGGCATTAAGAAAAATAGTGGTTGTACCATAAGTATAACCCAGCAAGAGGAGGGTTGATTTATTGGTTATTAGTCTAGCATTGTTCAATATGAAAATGCACACAAAAAAAAAATTGGAAAGGATGAAAAACGATGAACTCGAGCACGCAAATGCATACGCCCCCTCTTACATACAGTGACCCACATAAAGAATGGGGCCCGTGGGGGGGGGGGGGGGGGGAATTGCCCCCTCAAGGATTTGAAAAATCTCGTGTATTAGGTAAATATTAACTAAACTATACATACCTGTTCCCTAACCATCCCCCATTGACTATTTGTACAAGAATTTTTTAGAAGTCCACCCTATGCATATAATTTTTTTTTTTAATCCTTGGCTGATATATATGTTGGATTCGTCCTTTTACCCATAAATATATCCTCGCATGAACTTGGTAATTCTCAATATGGCCTGTGAAACATAGAAATAACATGTTTTGATTTAACTTTAGGAGGTTGAGGTTGTAAACTAATGGACAGAAATGAGTGGACACAACTCCATCAAAATTTCCTATATATACAGGTGTGAATACAACACAGCATGACTATTTCCAGCCCTAATAATATGTGCCATTCAAGGCCAGCCTTATGCATAGGCAATTAAGGTGCCACCTAAGACCCCTGAATAAATACAAATATTTGGGGCCCCTTAAAAAAAATTTAGGCCCCAATTTTAACTAGGTTAGGTAATTTTTAAAATTGATCAAATATTTATAAGTTTAAGATTAATCTTAGTAGATTCGGAAGATAAATGAATGGACTTGTTACGTTTCTCAAATAAATATATCCACACAAACCCTACTAAACGTGACACAAACCTATTAAACAAAGCTTACATACGAAACAAACCCAACTATACAAGATTAAAAATGAGACGGATATATCCCGAGTCAATTTTGATACAACACCATCAAAAAAAGAGTTATCTCCACTGAGTCCAAATCAAGTATCCAAGGTTTTCAGTGAATAGGCTGGTTTATGTTTCTTTTTGTTTCATCTGAAAGCAAGAACGAGCACAATAATACAACACAAACAAACAAGCAAAAAATCAACCAGAGTCGGAAACTCCAAAAAACATATACAGTTACTGAAGAACTAAAAACACTTTGATACTTATCTTTTACAGCAATATTATAACTCAAATCTATAATTTAAATTTGCATCTCAAATAAAAGAAGACTATTGGATCAGTGAGTTTCATTTAAAAAAGTTGATAGAATTTACTCATCCAATGATCCCATTTCATTTGAAATACAAATTTAGATTGCAAATTTGAATTACATAGTATTTTCTTATCTTTTATACAACAAACATTAACCTACCTTATCTTTTACAGCACAAACATTAACCTACGTACCCTATTTTTATCTCATAATCTAACGGCCAGTAATCGCTCATCAAGGAGTCGTCACCTTGGCAACGTAACTGTTAACCAGAGCAAGTGCATTGCTAGTCACCTGCTCCACCTTCGCAACCCCCTCACAGACATCTGATTTCAGGGGCCCATCGGAGACATCCTCAAAGCCATCAGTACACGTGTCTTCATTCGTCAAAGCTGCACTCATCCACGTCTGAACATTGCTCATCTGAAACCTCAGTGACTCGCCAGACCCTCCAAGCCGCCGCATCTGCTTGAGCGAGCCTCGAATCTGGTCCACGGCATCTCCGAAGACTGTGAAACAGTCATGAAGTGCGGCAGCAGCTCGTGGTGGAGCTCCATAGTCGGCTTGGCGGGAGAGGTTGGAGACGTAGGCGGCCATGTGCTTTGCTTTGGAGAGGCTGACGGATATGGCTATGCGGGCAAGCTGAGCTGGGTCTTGTTGAACGGCGTTGGCGTATCTGGAGAGAGAGGTGTAACAGATGTCTGGGTACAGGGTTATTTCACAGCTTGTACGAATGAAATTGGTGTCACCGCCGGCGGTGTCGGTGGTTGTGGCGGATGTGTCGTAGAAGTAGTATCCAGCAGTGGGCGTAGGGTGGAAGTGGAGGAAGAAGGCTGAGAGGAGGATGGAGAGGAGAGAGAGAGGACGTTGGGTCTTCATGGTAGTTTTGAACTTCTTGGAGATCAGTTCAAATTCTATGGAGTTTGGTTGTTGGAGTTTAGAGGTAGAGGTAATGTGCTGTTCATGATAGAATGAGAATCCTTTAAGTAGGCTCGTTTGTTGATTTTTTTATGACCTTGGCACCCTCATTAATTCACTGAATTTCCGGCCATGCCATTGCTCTGTCGGATACAATTTTTTTAGGGACAATCCTACATGAATTTAAAATAGGCTTAAAAATTAAACTTAATAATTATAATTATTGATTTCACTATAAATCTCAACATTTATAAGATTTGAAAATTCAACTGCTTAAGTCTCTGCAAGTGGCCAATGTTGAGTGCCTACGAGTGCAACTCGGATCGAACGAGTCGAGGGATAGGCCTTAGTCTAATCTTAGATATATAATTTTTAATTATAATCTAACTTTTGTTCGAGGTACTCAACCCGAGTATTGTCTAAGTTTAAATTGAACAGACTCGGATTGAATTTGGATTATATAATTCAGACAAAATTTGGTTTAGAATTCGAGTTGAATTCATTCAAACCAGAAATTAGCATGTTATTATAAACTTGATACATACTGAGTAGTATTTACCTAAAGTAATAACCAACAACTTCAATCAAATGTTTAACAAAAAAATTATATCATAGTATTTAAAGTATAAAAATCAATGTTTAACATAGACATAACAACCAAATGTCTATCACAAAACTGAATCAGTCTTAGTGTTTTAACTTGTAAGTTTTATATATATATATATATATATATTTTTATATTTAAATATGTTCGAGTTGAGTCTGATTTATATATTCCAATTGAATCCAATAATTCGAGGCCTCAACTCGGGCACTGTCTGAATTCAATTCAAATCAATATTTTTTTATTCAAGTCTAACCCAAATATTAAAAAAATTAACCCAAATTCTATTTTTTTTAAGTTAGATTCAGATTGAATTTAAATTGACCCATCCAAATTACACTCCCTATGAGTACCCCATGAGCTAGCCTACCTAGATAGCTAAGTAATTAAAGTCCACATTGGGACCCAAAGTGTTGTTCTAGTATATCAAGCAACGAGTAGATAACTAACACATGAAACAATAATGATGATGTTTAAAGCCGTAGGTGCCGCAAATCATGCCATCAATATGAGGTCAAAATGAATGATACTGGCTGTTCAAAAAGAGTTTGGAAGATATGTCCCTCGAAAAGATGCATTTGTTTTGCACGTATTTTTTAACTCGCAGGTGATAGGTAAACTTAAGGTGCACACAATTACTCAAAAATTATACACACCAAATATATTTGAGCATCTCGTATGAAAGCAAAACTTAGGGTATATTTGATTTAGGTTGTAAAAAATAGTATCAAAAAATAATTTTTTAGAAGAATTTAAAAAAATGAATTTTTATATTTTTATATTGCAAAACGTATTTGAGTATATATTTTTAAAAATAGTTTTAAAAAATAAAAAATTGAAAACCTGTTTGAACAATTATTCACAGACCCCCCAATTTTCATCTCCATTTTCTATCTTTTCCATCTTGCTTTCTTTCGATTTTCTCCTTTCAATCTCCACCCACATAACAGACACAACAAATACACCCACACAACACACACAACCATTCGTCGGAAAAGAGCAGATCTGAATCAACCCAAATCTAAAGCAATCTAGATTGAGCAACCCAGATCTGAAGCAAATCTGAGGCAACCCAGTTGCTTTGTTTCGCCTGAGTTTCTTCCCTTCGATACACAGTCGTCAGAGTTCTTTCGATTCGCCAGAGTTCCTTCATTTTGTCGGACTTGCTTATTGCAATCGACTGTGTATATGTGTGTGTGTGAGAGAGAGAGAAAGAGAGAGAGAGGGGGGCTGAAGGAGGTCATCGAGCTCGAGAAAAAAGAAGAAGATGTTTTTATATTAAGGATTTAATGAGCAGTAACATGTTTTTCGTGTTTTCAAAATTTTTGCAAAATGACTTGAAAACATGTTGGACTTGTTTTCTATTTTTATACTCCAATTCCCACCTTTTTTTGAAAATAGAGAACAAAAATTCAAACCAAACATTGTTTCATTATTTTTAACATTAAGGTGGGCACAATTAAGTATGTCTAAATTTTAATTTATAAAATACATACTTAATATGAAGTAAAAAAATTGAGGGGGGGCATGTGCCCACCCTAGCCCAAGGGTGGCTCCGTCCCTGTAGGTCAGGATGACCTACTCCACTGTGAAAAATGTCAACTATGGCCGTAGAACCTTTATTAATAAAGTAAGGTGAGAAATAGAGAAAGCAAATGTTAGCTACGAAAGAGGTATGGTAGTTAGGAGAAAGAAGTACCTATGTAAGGGGTGTGTAGGAAGATGTCCTCTCATGTAGAGAAAGCTTACAATTTATAAGTATAGAACCTTAGTTGATCCAGTGAGATGAGGGTAAATACACAAGTCTTTCAGGAAGGATAGCTACAAAAGGTAAGTACAATTAAAGTTGCTTAGATCTTCTAGAGTGGACATCCTAATGATTGCTCCCCACGTGCTCTAATCTTATTGGACTCTTTGGGCCTTAGACTGGTCAGATCGATGAATTGAACTTGACCTCACATGTAAATAATTTGAGCTCACTTCACTAATTGAACTTGACTCAATAAAATCTGGACTCGTCAGTTACCATCCAAGCTACACTTATGAGTTCTCAAGGGCATTTGTCACATTTGAGTTGTGTTTCATGTCTGTGTGTCTCCGCGACTATCATTCAAGTTACCCTAATGATATCATTCGAGTTACCCTAATGAGTTCTCACGAGCATTTGTTACATTTGAATCAAATCTCATGCTTGCATGTCTCTTGCATGTGTTTTGGATGGTTTTTAGCCATTTCTTACCTATTCAAATAGATTATTCATGTCAAAATTAAAAAATTGACGAGATATTTGAATTAAACTTAAAAAATTGTTAAGTTTTGAATTCAAGGTATTTGAACTTAACTCAACCCCCTCTCTAGTCGACTAACCTTAGGGTTAATTGCCTTAAATGTTTCGTACATCAAGAAAATGGAAAACTCACTAGTGCGCAATCGGTGGTATAATGTGTAAATAGTAGCAATTGAATTTTACTTTAATTATTATCAAAAAAAAATTACTTTAATCATTTGATGAAACTGGTGGATAAGATTTGCCGTGATTTACTCAAACATAAAGTCACCTGAGCCTTGACCATTTTAGTGGCGTTTAGACAGTAACCTGGAAACATGGAAATTATCAAAAAAAAACACATCACACACACTAACTTTGATATCGTATATCCATTAATCGTTTGATTGAATAATTTATAATTATTAATTAAAAATAATGAAATAATAAAATAATGGTACACGTGGTGTGTTCTTATTAGTTGAAAACTAGAATTACAATATCAAAAAAATATTTTTTAGTACAATAACGAGACTCTGAAACATTGGTAACATTTGAAAGCTTCATCTGTTTTATTGGAGAGGGAACCTAGGGCCGGATTTGTTGGCCAAACTGCTGGAATTTCGGTCCCCCAAACAAGGGAAAGTTGGAAGAAAAAGAACAATATATTTAAAGGACCCATGACAAAGGCTAATGGATGAGATTGCAGAAATAGGGTCTATGTTTTAGCTGATGTTAGCAAACCCCCAAACAGTTGGAAGAAATATAAAAGTATTACCTTAAGACGATCTAGTGTTGAGTCAGTCACACGACACCAAATGAAGCAATGTCAAGGTTTAAAAGTGTAGATTAAGTCACAACTCTTTTTAAGACGATTTAGATAGTTGAGTTGGCTGGTATTGGAAGATATAGCAAACCACCGCTATAATATCATAGCGTGGTCGGCTGAACGTTTAGACAAATGAGGCAATCGCCTACGGCCAACATTAGCCTGGCCCTGTTCGCTTAGGTCCCACATCATTGTATGATTAAACTTGCTAAAAATATAGGGTAATTTTTGCCCATGTAATTTTATTTGGTCTATGAGGTTTTAATTTAAACAATTATATTTTTAAAGTTTTAGCTGAATTTTAATTTATTTATTCTATCCAAATATATTAATTTGTTCTAACATAAGGATATCGTAGGACTTGCACACGAGAGATCTATATGTCCAGCAACAAAATCTCTCTTTCAAGTTCTCACTATGTATCTATTTTTTCTCCGATCAATGAAATAAAGTAGGATTTTCTAGACTACACGTAAAGTATTTTTACTAGACAAATATACATTTTTAACAAAGTCATGTGTTGGTCCTGTTGTGGTAACTATTTTTATTAATTTTGGAGGTACCACAACAATAGGAAAAAAAACTCACAAATATGTTAAAGTAATCACAAATGTGATAAATTAAGGCATGGTACTTGATGATGCACAAATTGGTCTGCACACCACAATCATGTAAATAATCTAAAATGCAGTGAAATAGGTAGAGAGAGAAGACAAGGTTTATAGTGATTCGGTCAATTAAGACCTACATTCACTTTCAATGGCTTAGTTCGCCGGGGATTTTATTAACTCTGGTATGTAGGGAGAGCAGAGAATTACAAGAGAGAGAGGAGAGAGCTTGATTTTTGTGAGATGTCCCCCAAGTGTTGGGGGAGCTTACATTTTATAGTTGTCTACGTATTAATTGTATAGTCAGTCATTAGGGGCAACTTAATGGTATTGAATAGCCTGGCGACCCCTCCTCTCCTCAACGGGCGACCTCTCCTCTCCTCAACGGCAGGGAAGTTATAGTGCTCCCCGAAGAACTTGGTCAAAGGTGAAGGCATGTTGACTCTCTCCAAGCGGTGAGGGTGAGACTCCTGAATGACCCTTAAGTTTGATGAGTTGCTCCATGCTAATGTAGCTTCTTGAGCTTGATGAGTTTGACCGGGTTGACTTTATTGGACCTCTTGGAGTTGGGCCTCTTGGGCTTGTAACATGATTTGGGCCCTTGGGCTTGGCCCATTATTTGCCCCCCAATGTCTTATGTCCAATGGAACTTGGAAAAGAGGACATTCGATTAAATTTGAATTTTCGACAGATCGGCACAATTGAAAAAACTTCGAAGGGCCAAAACACCTGCATCTAAGCATTTTTTGAACTTTTTACAGCATCAATCATAGCCAAAGGCTATGTGTCTTGTAGGGCTCGTCGAGAGCTTCGATTTGATATATTATACGCCTGATTACGAGTAACAGAGCAAAAGTTTCGGTTAAAATAGCGAGGAAAGAGCCGAGCGCACCATTTTGGGCGAGCAGCACTCTTCTAGGCGAGCAGAGCAGCTCCCTGGGCACCTTGGGCGAGCAGAGCAGCCCCTTGTGCAAATTTTTTTTTTTTTTTAAACTTTGAGAGGCCAAAACAGCTATTTTTGAGCCGTTTTTTTGACTTTTTACAGCATGATTCACTACCTTTAGGCAGCGAGTTTTGTAGGGCTCGCCGAGAGTTTCGATTTGATATACTATACACCCTATTTGGAGCACCTTGGGCGAGCCTGTGCTGTCTTGGACGAGTCGGAGCTGTCTTGGGCGAACTTGGGGCTGCCTTAGGTGAGCTTGAGGTTGCCTTGGCACCTTGGACGAGCTTGGGACTGCCTTGGGCAAGCATGAGGCTTTGGTGCTAATTTGGGTACTGACTCAAGGAGCTTAGGTGAGCCTGAGACCTGGCGAGCTCCCCTGAAGTAGATGGCATTTTGGCGAGGAGGCATGTGTAGAAGGTCATGCAAAGGCCGATCTGGGCGACCAAGCAACTGATTTGGGAGACCAGGCAGCTTAGTACGTTGATCTGAGCAATCAAGCAGCTGGTTTAGGCGACTAGGCAGCTGAGTACGCTGATTTAATGTAGTCTTTCAGGTTGTAGACGACTTGAGTTTCAAGATCCTGCCTAGAGATGGTAAAAATAATGTTATTTCAAATATTAAAATATTTTACATAATTACCTGGATAGAGAGGTAGGCTGCTTGCGTGAGAGCAAAGACAGAGTCTAAGGACTGCTCGTGAGAGAGCTACACCTTTTGAGACCGAGCTTTTGGCGACCCATGAGAGAGCCGCTAAGCTGGAGATAGACTGTCTGTTTGAGAACAGGGTAAAGGTAGGTTGTCTGCTTAAGAGCAAATAAAAGATATGTCAAGATTTTTTGGCGACTCGCAAGAAAGTCGCTAAGTTGGAGGTACGCTGCCTGTTTGAGAACAGTGCAGAGGCCAAACTTTTTTTTTTGGCGACCCGCGAGAGAGCCGCTAAGCTGGAGGTAGGCTGCCTGTTTAAGAACAGTGCAGAGACAAAACTTTTTTGGCGACCCACGAGAGAGCCGCTAAGCTGGAGGTAGGCTGCCAGTTTGAGAACAGTGCAGAGGCCAAGCTTTTTTGACGACCGGCGAGAGAGCCGCTAAGCTGGATGTAGGCTGCCTGTTTAAGAACAGTGCAAAGACAGGTCAAGCTCTTGGTGATATGCGAGATGATTCACTTTGCCAGGACCTTTTGATTTTCTCAGCATTCATATATTTTTGAGCTTTTGCCAATAATTCTATCATGCTCTTCGGTGGGCGCTTCATCACTGAGAAAAGGAAACTTGATGACCGGAGCCCTCCTAAGAGGGCGGTCATGCTGACCTTTTCATCGAGCTCCTCGACCTGCAGGACCTCCTCGTTAAAACGAGTGAGGTAACTCCTTAAGCTCTCATCTGGGTCCTACTTTATACTGAGTAGGTGGGTGACAGGTTTCTGCTGGCAGCGTCCACCAATGAACTATGCCACGAAAGACCTGCTCAGCTCAGCAAATGTACCAATGGAGGCTGGGGAAAGGTTGGCAAACCATTGACGAGCGGATCCCTTCAAGGTGGTTGGAAATGCTCTGCACATGATTTCGTCGAAAAAGTTGTGCAGTTGCATCAAGGTCTTAAAAATTTCGAGGTGGTCTAGTGGATCCTTCGTACCGTCAAAGATCTCGACGGATGGCATCTTGAATTTTTGAGGGAGTGGGTAGTTCACCACGTCAGGTTTGAAAGGTGTGTCAGTTCGACTTATGAGGTAATTCACTGTCTCTGGTCCGTGTGCCTTCATGGCGTTGAAGACATCCCCCAATTGATTTTGCACCTCCTTAATTTTTTGGTCCCAATGATTGGGAAGAGGACCTTGGGAATTTTCACGGACATGGCTCCTATGCTCCATGTTTTGGTTCTCACCCTCATCTTCTTGGAGAGGAGGGTCTCCACCACGGAGAGCAGAAATAGGGGCTGGAGGATGAGGTCCCTCATGGGGGGCTCCCCTATATGGGGCGCCCAGATGGAGAACGCCTTGGTGGGGAGCTCCTTGATGACCAAGGAGTGGAGCTCCCCTGGCTTGAGGTCCAGGTTGCACTCTTCATTGTTGTCCGAGCATCAATTGTAGAATTTGTTGATTTTGCTGCTGCATTGTGTCCAGCATCTGCTGTGCATTTGGGACGAGATTGGCAGGTGGAGGAGCAACCTCCTCCTCTTGTGCCGGATTGTCTTCAGGCTGATTCATGGATTTAGTGGTGATCCAATTAGTTCAGTGAAGAAAGTGTTTAAGGGATAATTTTGTCGTTCCCACAGACGGCGCCAAACTGATGATGCATAAATTGGTCTGCACACCACAGTCATGTAAATAATCTAAAATGCAGTGAAATAGGTAGAGAGAGAAGACAAGGTTTATAGTGGTTCGGTCAATTAAAACCTACGTCCACTTTCAATGGCTTAGTTCGCCGGAGATTTTATTAACTCCGGTATGTAGGGAGAGCAGAGAATTACAAGAGAGAGAGGAGAAAGCTTGATTTTTGTGAGATGCCCCCCAAGTGTTGGGGGAGCTTACATTTTATAGTTGTCTGCGTAGTAATTGTATAGTCAGTCATTAGAGGCAACTTAATGGTATTGAGTAGCCTGGCGACCCCTCCTCTCCTCAACAGGCGACCTTTCCTCTCCTCAACGGCAGAGAAGTTATGGTGTTTAATGGTATTGAATAGCCTGACGACCCCTCCTCTCCCCAACGGGCGACCTCTCCTCTCCTCAACGACAGGGAAGTTATGGTGCTCCCCGAAAGATTTGGTCAAAGGTGAAGGCAGGTTGACTCTCTCCAAGCGGTGAGAGTGAGACTCCTGAATGACCCTTATTCCAAGGTGGTAGAGGAGGAGGCTCTCCAGCTCCTGGACTCCAAGGTGGAGAGGAGGAGGCTCTCCAACTCCTAGACTACAAGGTGGAGAGAAGGAGGCTCTCCAGCTCCTTAAGCTTGATGAGTTGCTCCATGCTGATGTAGCTCCTTGAGCTTGATGAGTTTGACCGGGTTGACTTTGCTGGACCTCTTGGAGTTGGGCCTCTTAGGCTTGTAATATGATTTGGGCCCTTGGCTTGGCCCATCAATACTAAAAAAAAAATTCGATACCATAGTCAACTCCATATATATTAATTATTAGGTGAATCAGACTAGGGTTGAACAAAATGCAAAATAAACTTCAAGGACTAGCTCAAATGGTAATATAGATAAATTGTAAACTCAGTTGTCCTGAGTTCAAATCTTAGCAATTCTTTGATGTCAAATTATGATAAATTTATCCTTCATAAATACTTTAGTCTCGACGTAAATAACATGCATTTAACCGGACTGAAAAAAAGATTAATTGAAGTAAATATAAACTAATCTAAATATCTCTGTCCATTGAAAAAAAAAAGAACATAATGCAAAATAGGGATCACTTAAAGTTTTCACATCAAGTTAAATATAATGGTGAGAATAATTTTAATAGTAAACAAATTTTTTTTGCCAATGCGTACCTTAGTTTAGCTTTGCTCATAAACGTTGTACAGATCATGTGATTCATATCACATGGTAATGCACTTGATAACTTATTCACAGAAGACTTTAGCAAAGATGCAAGGCCTAAGCCACGACAGATCCAATGATTAATTATCATGGAGGGCATGCCCTTTTAATTGAGTGATAATCATCTGAATACAGTGCAGGCAAGACGATTCTACCCCCCCTTCAAAAACAGTGTGATCCTCCTTTACTCTGCAGCCAGCCCACTGATGGATTGTTTTCATTCGCTAAACTATGTTGGAAGTGCGTAGTCTATTTTGGGCCCTCTGGTTCATCCCAAAAACCCAGTGCTTTTGCCCGGACTTTTTTTCCAGTACCGTATTTTTTTACATAAAACGAATATGCAGACGAGTCACTCCTACATATCAGAGAGTTTTTCTCTTACATCTATTTGTGGGAGAATTCATAGCACTTATGTCGAGGTCGAAGCAAAAGTTCCAACACGTGATCTTAACACTAAAGAGTTTGTTTAGCCTTCCCCAATAACCATAGTTATGAAAACTCGAATTCAAATATTTAGTTAAAAAAATTGGAATTCTTACCCAATAAATCAATCATTCGGTGTTTTCTTCAATTGTTGTGACCCGCATCAAAATATTTAACGAATTTATTTTTCAAATCATTGTGAACTATTAAATTAGTAGATCTCATATTTTTTTTGTTAATAATACCGATTAGTTCAATACTTCACATTAATTTAATTCAAATTTGAGTAAAAAAGATCCTTTTTTGCTATTTTATTGAAAAAAAAAATTAGTGCCATAGTGATTTGTTAAAAATAATAACTTCGAGGTAAATGTATAAGTAAATTTAGGCAATCATGATTGGCTAGCCGATATGGTGAGGTTCTCACCTCCAAATCTCGGATTCTTAACATTCGAATCTCGTTTGATGTAATGTAGATGTATATAGTTGCAAAACACTACAAGTGAAGTCTAAGATTGCAAAATTATTCTAAGAACCATACTGATAAATTATGCCTATATAATGTCGAAAATTATATTTATACTAAGACCGCTGACTTTTAGTGTAACTTTTCACTTCTCTAATTATTCTTGTTATTTTTAACACCTGGCATTGGCAAAACAACATGGTATGACAGTCTACTTCAGGAATTTAATGTCCAGTTGCAATTGAATTAGTAATAGGTCTTAGTATCGAATGAGGTCCACTACTAATCTAATGATTGAAAAAATTTAATGACCATAATACATTATGTAACTAAATTGAGAATAAACACCCAAACATGGGCACTATCACAAATCAAATTAAATTATGAGCAAAGAAAGAAATGTCTAAACAGGAATCGAAGTTTGAAATGTCTAATCCATGTTGATTTGAAATTTGTGGAAATTTGAATTGGCCAAATGTGTCTCTTATAATGTGAAAATAGTTGATAAAAAGTCTTATCTCAAACTGTTTTTATACTATTATGTCTCGAAATTAGGATTGATGATTAGAAGGACATTTGTCACAAGAAAAGCTTTAGACGAAATTCAAGGGATAATTTGTCGGGAAAAGAGGCCAAAATATCACTTTGGCAAGTCAAATTTTATACACAAAAGAGTTTTGGAGAAAAAAACAAAGAGGACAGAAAAGCAAAGAAAGTACTCAAATTTTCACTCCTCTTCATCTTTTGTTTTTTGGTACATTAAGTAAATATGCAAATAGATCATTTCACCTATTTGTTACGGAGCATTGTCTCTTAACACCACACAATTATCTGCAAAAAAAATTATTGCACCTTCGTCAAGGCCGCATATTCTGCGCGTTGAATAATAAGTTTAACTTCAATGAACTGCCGTTAATTTAATATAGTCTTTTTGAAAAGTAATTTAATAGGTCCACATATCACAAGAATTTTATTTCACCTTTTCCAATGGGATGAAATTACCCCCACATAGAGAAAAGTTGTTATTGATATTGTTCATCTTTGTCAGAATTACGTTGATTCCAACCCATGAAAAACTATCCCTGCATTAAAAATTTATCGCACTTATTTTGGAGTTGAAGCTAAAATCTCATTATATGTTCTGAATTATAAATAATAAATTTAATTTCAACGAACTGCTGTAACTGTGAAGACTAGAACTTACTCGGTGGAAAATGTTAATGGTTTTTTTTTTTTTTTTTTTGGTAAAGGGGTATGTTAAAATTGGAGTTGAAGAAGAATCTACTACAACTCAAATCATTTCAATTGTTTTTTCCGACACCTAATTTATCTTTCTGAAAAGTAATTTAATAGGGTCCACATATCACAAGAATTTCATCTCACCTTTTCCAATGGAATGGAATTACCCCATACAAAGACAGGTGTTATTGATAGTGTTCATCTTTGTCAGGATTAGGCTAATCCCAACCAATGAAAAACTATCCAAGCCTGGGTTTTGCGTATTCTCGTACTAATTTAATCTTATCTCACTCTCTCTCTTCTTCCTCTTAACCTCACAGTAAAGTTTAAACATGACACATAAACTTAAATAAGGCAGTCATATTTTCTTAAATCTCACCATCTTCATGATGGTCTATTTTTGAATGAAATCTATAATATAAAATATAACAGGTTTTAATAAGTTCATTCAACAATTTTAAATAGATTCATCCAACGGTCACCAACATTCCTCTCAAAATCATTCACACTGCACCATATATTTAGACACGAACTATCCCTAGTAAGACTAATAAGCCTCATTATTTTACACAAAAATTTCTATTTTGTTTGAAAATTCTATATTTTGAACATATTGAAACTCGTTTTGTAATTTTTTAAAAAAATTACAATCTTCTTTAAAAATTGGATCAAAAATAGGATTAATATGTGATTAAATATAGAATTATTTTATAAGTATATAAGAAACATGTTTATAAAATAAAGTAAAAAAATCCATTTGAACTTGAAAAAATTCAAATATAAACATCATAATCTTAAAAATAAAAAAGATGCTAAGAAAGTTAGGGAGATAAAAATATGTAATTGGTGATTGTACAAGCCTCACGCAAGCTATTTCTGGCCTTTATATAAAATTCAGGAGTGGCTTAAGGCAATTGGAGGCCTAAAGCGAAAATACTAAATTAATTTTTTTTAATATTAAATTTTTAAAAAAATTAATTTATTTTTAATTTATTATATGAGAGAGACCGAAGAAGAACGTGCTAGTGTTACTGAAAAAAATATTTTAACTTTTGTTTTTGTTTTTTATCAGAAAGTGGGTTTAATTTTAACTTTTTTAATATTTTGTACTAATTTTTACATAGAGAGAGTAGAAATAAATATGAGTTGACTTTTGAGTACTTTTTATTTTTTCAACTTATGATTTTTAAATTTTTAATATTATGAATTAAATCAGGATCCCAAATTATTACAATAAAAATGTTGATTGTGCTTAATATTTTAGGGCCTTTTTTTTAGGGTTTAAAATTTAAAAATTTAATTTTTTTATAGGTTAATAATGTACCTAAAAATTTGGGGCCTTCTCAAAAATTTGGGACCTAAAGTCCTTGCTTTTTTTTTAAAGCTTTAGAGCCGGCCCTGATAAAATCCCATGAGACAATAACAATGTTGTCTATATATTTTTTTGTTAATTTTCGGCATATTTTTACTTAGGATTCTTGCTTGGCGGCTTTACAACCGGTCTTTACTTTAATGTTTAGTGTATTTTATTGTGGTAGAGTTTTTTTTTAATAATTGATATATTTTTTGGGTATAAATTAATAATTTTTGCCGTTTCTACTCTAAATTTAATTATAAAATTACTTGTAATTAGTCTATAATTAATTTTTAATTTTCAATAATAGACTTTGGTTGAAAAATATGTTTTTTTTTTTATAACTAGAAAGTAAAGATTTAATACCGGAAAAATACATTTGGGTCCCTTAGTGGTAGTGGGACTCAGGCACTCATGTAATAAACCTAACAGAATATGCAGTGAATCCAAACTCAAACATACCAAAACCCTGTTAATCATTCAGTCAAACTTGTCATTGACCATCACGTAGACACCAATCCGTAGCTCTTCCTCACTGCCAGGGTGGGCCACAGGCTTCGGTGCTTTTCAGACCCCTCCACATGTTCTCCATCAAATGGCGGTGAAACATCACGGTTATCACAGTTACTCACCGCCACACATTAACACCAACCAACCACCAAAACACCACTCCCAACCGCAGCTACTAACACCGAAAACCCGGTCCAAACCAACCGGTCAAACCACCGATGAACCCGTCAATCACCACCTCATCGGTTTCTCAACTTTCCCATACACAGCTCTCCACGTGTCTACCTATTATTGGTTCTTTTCAAGAATCCAATGACAACCTTTCCCTTATAAAATCAATGCTACCGTTAGCTCCATTTCTTACTTATCCCTCCAGCAACGGCAATGGCGCGAAAATCATGCAATTTTTCGTCACTTTCTCTCACTTTCTCGATCATTTTCCTCATTCTTCACTCTACCCCTTTTGCCGTGGGCCATGACTACCACGACGCCCTGAGAAAAAGCATTCTATTCTTCGAAGGCCAACGTTCTGGCAAACTCCCGCCGGACCAACGTTTAAGATGGCGCAGAGACTCTGCATTGCACGACGGAGCCACTGCGGGAGTACACCACCAAACAACCCTTTTCTCTTTCTTTCTTTCGTTCCTTCCTTCTTTTACACTCACATTCTTTGGATAATGAGTAATGCCCTTTTTTCTGTGTTTGTGTTTCTCAGGTGGACTTGACCGGAGGCTACTACGACGCCGGAGACAACATAAAATTTGGTTTTCCAATGGCTTTCACCGCCACATTGCTCTCATGGAGCATTATAGACTTTGGGAGGAACATGGGGTCTGAGCTAGGGAACGCCCTGAGAGCGGTGAAGTGGGGGACGGACTATCTACTGAAGGCTACGGCGGTAGACGGCGTGGTTTTCGTTCAGGTGGGTGATCCTTATTCGGACCATAACTGTTGGGAGAGACCAGAGGACATGGATACTCTGAGGACGGCCTACTGGATTGATCGTGGTCGGCCGGGATCTGACGTCGCCGGCGAGACCGCCGCTGCTTTGGCCGCCGCGTCCATTGTGTTTAGGTCACGTGACCCTGCATACTCTCGCCTTCTCCTCGAGCGTGCCGTTAAAGTAAGCTGTCCTCTGTACCAATTTCCAACTCTTTTTCTCTTTCATGCTACTCTTTTTTTAAAAAAAAAATTTATTTGAAGGGTCTAATGTTGCTGCAACTACATTGTTTAGCCATTCATTTTCTTACGTGCTACTATATGACTGAAATTATTTATAATTATTGAATTTTTTTTAATATTCTAGAATTATCTAATCACAATTTTGCACCCATGTAAGGTAAACTTCGCGTAAATTTGAAATGTACATACTTGATGAACTTCTTTTTTTTTTTTTTTTGTCACAAAGTGTTTAGATTTGTACCGATTATTATGTTTGACAATCGTGTCGAGTGAAACGGTTTTGTATCAAATGGAACCTCTTTGTGTCAACCCTATTCGTTTATATTAATAGATTTAATTATCACATTCGTATGTGACTCATTTATTAGACTAGTTACACATTCTTTGTGTCACCCGTTGAATAAGAAAATCGGTTAGAATAAAATGATTTTTTTTTTATATTTTCCCCTATATTTGCTTTTATAAACTTTTTTGTACCATAAAATCTAATCTTTACTTCATGTAGAATAATAAATCTCACTGACATTCTGTTAGAAGTCTACCTTGACTTAAGTTAGTTTTAATAATGACTTGGTCATTAATCCTTATTAAAAGCCAGTATCCTAACGGTATTATTGTTTTATTTTATATGTGTTGAATCATGGTACTTCAAGTTATTATTTAGTATTATGTCTCTTTTTTTTTCTAATCAAAGAATGACACGTGAAAAATCATTTTATTATATTAATTTATTTTTATTGCAAGACACGCTCTTCCACATTGCATGTATAAAAGAAATTTATTCATTTTCCCCATTAAAAAAAAACCTAATTTATTCTTATTAATATTTTCAATGAGAAATTGAAAGAGTGTACATTGGGTTTTTTTTTTTTTGTAGGTCTTCGAGTTTGCTGACAACCACCGGGGTGCATACAGCAGTAGCCTGCACTCCGCCGTTTGCCCTTTCTACTGTGACGTCAATGGTTACCAGGTATTAAAAAAATTCAGAGAATAAATAATCTCGATAACATGCATAGCCGTTGATTCTGCTGATCAGGTGGGTGGTTGTTATATAATACCGTAGGATGAGTTGCTGTGGGGAGCTGCATGGTTGCATAAGGCAACGAGGAGGCGCGAATACAGAGAATACATAGTGAGAAACGAGGTGGTTTTGAGAGCAGGGGACACTATTAATGAATTTGGTTGGGATAACAAGCATGCCGGGATTAATATACTCATATCCAAGGTTAGTCCCCACTTATTCCGGAATTAATGAAACCCCGGAATATTGAAACATTTTCCTAATTAATTCTACTTGTACTCGCTGCTGTACCTTTTCAAATATTTGTCTCTACTTATGCCCTCTTTAATTTTAATATTCTTGTTGTCTTGTTTATTTTGTTCTCACTTAGGAACTTTTGGAGTTATTAATAAAATACCTGTCAATCACATGGTGTAGAATGAGAAGATATTGGCTGTTTAGTGGAAATCCATGGTGGGTCCTAGTACGGATTGGGTCCTCATTGGTTAAAATATTTGTGAGGATCAAAGTTTAAAGGGTAGGGTTGAAGGGGAGCAAATATTTGGTATAATAGTTATATTATGCCAGTATTGTCACATAGTATAATCGTCCAGTAAAAAATTACTAAATAAAAAAAGTAGACACCTCTCATTCAAATAACTATTCCTTCCATGTAATATAGTAATCATTTGTGTAAAAAACAATAGAGTCGCCTTACCTACTTGTATATTTAACATTGAACCATTATACTAGATACTAATGGTGACGCGATGTAATTGTTATACATCCAAAGATAAGTCGTGTTTCTTAGTCATTTAAAGTTTTGAAATTAGTTTCACCGATATTTGATCTTATTTATAGTCATGTTGTCGCGTTCCTATGATACTAGATTCATTGCATTATTAGTTTATATTGTATATTTTCCGAGATTAATGAGTCTGTCTATCCACTTTACGTATTATGACCCGGATAATTTTATATAAATTTTGTATGGGAATAATGGATAAGTTCCAACTAAGTTAGTAGTTTAGGTTGTGGGTCTCATGGGAGTTGATTTTTGCTGACAAATACCTATCAGGGTACGTACCCATTTCTAGTGAAAAAAAAAAAGTCCTTAATTTTTAGTGTAGTTGTCCTTTCTAGCAGAGTGACCTAGATCATGTGGAGTTATGAAGGACCGTATGCCTTCCATGTTTGGGTACTGTGGTTCTGGGGGTCCAGGATCAGTGAGTTTTCTGTTACCTGCATGTGCAAAAAGGTGTAGAACGACAGTTCTTTCCCATACGCGGCTATTATTTCACTAGTTCTGTTCATTTACTTTTGCTCAGAAATTGATTGCGACTTCTCTCATTGCTTTTTTACCTTTTTAATCACATCTCTCTAAGGAGTGGCATTTATAGATTCTATTAATAAAACATTTATTTATTTTTGCAATCAAAATATTTATTTATTTCTGTGAATTTTTGACAGGAAGTGTTGATGGGAAAAGCAGATGATCTAAAATCCTTTCAGTTCAATGCAGATGGTTTCATCTGCTCTTTGTTGCCTGGAATTTCTCATCCTCAAGTTCAATATTCTCCGGGTATGCTCATAATTTCCTTTTTTTCCCCCTTTTCGGGTATTCTGATAATTGTCTCGTGATGGTGTTCTCGTATTACTGTTTTTTTTCGAACAAGATATGCGTGGTATAAGTACAGGATATTCACACAGTTCACGACAAGTCAAGTGTTTTTTCTTTCAAAAATAGGATATGCACGTTATAAATATACGATACTCACGCAGTTCGTCACAAGTCGAACCTGTAGATAACTCAAAAAGCATCTAACTCTTAGAGGGTTCACATTATTGTCCACTTCACTCTCTCTTTTGTGCACACAGAAAAAAAAGGTGTCTGGCTATTGGGGAAAGAGAGTGCTAAATCTTGGCTATTTTCTTGAATAAGTTTCCAATAATGTTCTTTTCCTATTTGCAAAAGGTGGATTGATCTTCAAGGCTGGAGGAAGTAACATGCAGCATGTAACATCCCTATCTTTTCTGCTTCTGGCATACTCTAATTATCTAAGCCATGCCAATCATGCTGTGCCATGTGGCGAGACCTCGGCCTCCCCTGCTCTCCTCAAACGCTTGGCCAAACATCAGGTATCCTCGCAACTTTTCTTTTTGTGTTTTTTTTCCCGAATAATAAAGCAAAGTGAAGCTCAAACCCAAAACGTAAGGGTTAAATACATATAAAAGGCATTTGATGGAGGAGGACATATAATTTTTAATACAGTCTGTATATCCCATCCACATCACTCTCAGATTTGGGAACCATCCCCAAAATCAGACAAACATAAGGGCGTATAACTTCTTGTTTTGTTTATGATATGTGGTTGTTACCCATAAGGCTTGAAATGGTCCATGGTGTTATCTATCAAGAGTTTTAACTACATATGTCTCGGAGATTGAAAGTAAAAGATTGTACTTCGTGCATAAGATTGCATTTAGCAACTCTTATTGTTATTTTGGAGAGACTAATTCCTGAACGTGAATGTGCAAATGAAAAGTAATGAAAGTAAGAGAGGAGATTTGAATACGACAATATTATAGATTGTTGTCGAAACTCGAATTTAGGAACAAGTGAAGCAGTAAAATAGATTTGTTGATCATTTTGCTACTAACATACAGAGTAATTTGATATGTTTTTCGTTTGGCCTACCAGGTGGACTACATTCTTGGGGATAATCCACTTAAAATGTCGTACATGGTGGGGTATGGTGAACGTTATCCGCGGAGGATTCACCACCGGGCCAGTTCTCTACCCTCCGTGGTGGTCCACCCGGCCCGCATAGGCTGTAAAGCAGGCTCTCGTTACTATCTAAGTCCAAATCCCAACCCCAATCTGTTGGTTGGAGCTGTTGTTGGTGGGCCCAACAGCACTGATGCCTTTCCTGACTCAAGGCCCTTCTTTCAGGAGTCAGAGCCCACAACATATATAAATGCACCGTTGGTGGGCCTTCTGGCATACTTTTCAGCCCACCCTTGATTTCATTGCAGAATGTAAAAGAGAGAAAGTAGTGGTGGGCAAAGGTCACCCTATCTATCATTGTACTAAGATTCCAATTGTTCCTATCCAGTGAATGAAAGAAAAGAAGTATGTCAATGTTTCTAACTTGCAGATGTGTGTGTTAATGCCTTGGATTGGATTGATATTTCAAGTAACCTACCTATGGTTCAAATGGGAAGATCTCATCGGCATGTTACCTCGAGTTTTTAAGTTTGAGATTCAGTTGATCAGAGGCGCATGGTTTAAGAGAAACTTGTTTGCGTTTAATCACAAACGAAGAGAATCTAATTGCGACGCCTTTTGGATATAGAAAACATGGCTCGGTTACTCAATTTGACTATAGTGTTGAATTGTTAGTGTGTAGCATCAATTGAGATTTTGGGATAATATAAAATTGGATGAAGAAAGTAAACTTTAAAATAAGTTTTTTTATAAATAATTTAGGGTAAAACATTCCTGTGGTTGTTGAGCAGCCACGGACCCCCATGGATATGAGACTTGTGAAGGCACATGGTGGGGATGGGGCACACATAATTACACTCCAAAAAAGCACTTGAAATTGAAATGGCTTGGCGCTGTACCACGGCATGTGACTTACATGATTGCATTATTAGAATGGAAATGGGTCACAAGAAATGTACATTATGGTCTCATTTTGTCCAGAATTTTTCCTCCTAGTGGGGCTTTTGAGTTTGAAGATCAATGGTGGTCTAATAGTTCTGCAACCCGCTGTTAGACTGTTATGTCATAGGTTCGAATTTCATCAATTCCTTCTTCTAGAATAGTTTTTAAAAAATAGAGGTTTTGAACGATCAACCATACATGTGAGTGAATGTAGGTGCCCATGCCCTCCCATTCTAGGACTTATTGCCTTTGCCAAGGAGTCCTTATCATGGCTTCTAGTGAAAATCGTAGTTCAAAAACACGATCTAGTATTATAAGTGGAAACATACCTTCGAAATGTTTTGGAAACACACTTTCGGTAACAACTTAGGACTGTGTTTTCGTACCATACTTTCATAAAAATAACAGTAGTTAGGTAAATAAATTGTTTTTTTGGCTAATTAAAAAGGGTTTAAGGGATCACTGATTAGCCATGAAATATACGTAATTATTATACATTGGTTAATTACACTATTTTTAGATTTAAATGTGCTCGAATGATATATTTTCAACTTTTATGCCTATAAAGTAAATTAAGACTTTGTTGAAATAAAATATCAAAAATAGGACTTAATTATTTTTTACAGGGAAAAGTTATACTTAATAGTAATTCTCAGTATAATTTTTGAAACGTGAAGGGGAGTCTGTGTAATAAAATCAAATATTAGGGCGTGTGAGTGTAATTTAATCCTACTTATTATTAATTTTCTCTATAATTAAAAGAATTAGTATTGCATAGGTGGGTCTGTTGAAACATTCTTTCCTTGTTCTAATCTAGTATATTTGAATAAATACTTACTCAACAATTCCTTCAAACGCTGTTTTTATCATTTACCATACATTTTATATTGCAAGAGTTGTTGTCTTATTATGCTAAAAAAAATCAAATATTAATCAGATTTTTATTCCGAAATAGTTTTACCTGATTTTCATGGGCAACAACTATGGACTCAATATCAGCGTGTCCCTTGAATGATTATATTTTTCACATTATCTTCTCAACTATTTAATTGATTTCACATTGTTTCAAATAAAAATGTCCATTATATTTTAGATGAAAATTACCCACGGGTCGAGAGCAAAGTGAAACAAAACATAAAGTTCGAAGGCTAAAATAATATATATATATATATATATATATTATCAAATTCGTAACAGTCGTTAATAATTTGTGTAATGTAAAACTAACTAGGGGTAACCCGTGCTTAAAGGCACGATGCGATGTGAAGAGTTTTGAGAGGAATAATAGTGGTCGTTAGATGAGTCTATTGAAACCGTTAGATGAGTCTATTTGAGATCGTCGGATGAACTTATTAAAGTCTGTCCTGTTTTATATAAAAATAATAACATAATTGAAGGTATAATATAAGAAACATGATAGTTGAAAGAGAAATGTAAGAGAATTGTAACAGTTGATGGGGTCAAAATGTAATTTTTTTTTTAATTGATGATGATGATCAAAATTAAACTCCAAGTTGAATAATTCTTCACATTTAAGATGATGATCTAGAAACAAAAACTTATTATCCTCCTTTGTTGAAGCCTCATAACGGTCAATGTAATCAGGAGGCTACTTGAAATAATGATGCATTGAAATCTTTGGCATTAACACACAATATGTAATAGATAAATAGGATATATATACATATATTTAAAGATATAAAGGTAAATAACATGCAGTTCAACACGCATATTTAATTTTTCACCTATTTTTTCTATCAATTTTGAATGGACAAATTTTTGTTTATTACAAAAAAATAATCTATCCACTTTTCCGTCTTTCTTATTTTTTTTTCTTATTAAATATAATTTTTTATCTATCCTTTCAACTTTTTATTCTTCTAATTTTTTCATCATTTCATTATTTTCATCATATCAAACAAAAAAAAAACATAATTTTACTAACCTCCATCAATTGAAGCGGTCCGACTGTTACAACTTTCAAATGTAAAAGGTTTCACATTATTTTTAAAATATCAAGATTTCCCGTATAATATTGACAAAACTCACGGTTTTTTTTTTGGTCACTTAACAAAAGAAATATTTTTAGTGTGTATCCTTTTAATGCATAGTCAAATTTTTATATCAAGCAAGCATCCCATCAAACAAATTTTTAGTTTTATTTGGAAAGTGTCAAACGTTTGCGTGTAAAGATGACACACTAAGAATTAGTTTGATGTTGTTGGCTGCGTTGCGTGTCTATCCCTGATACAGACTATGAGTCGATGAAGTGGTAGAAAAGTCTCAAACGTTGCTCAGAAAACCTATTGCCAACTCCCACCTGTTCAAATAAATGACAAACAAACGCAGTCATTACGCGTTGTTTGAAGTTTGAAAGTGACTGAGAGTTTTCTTGATGGTGGTGGGCTATTAAACATTGACTCGTTCTTATTCATCTCTGATTTTTTGTGTATATATTTTAAGGTATATCATATGTAAATCTCCATTCCAAAAAACCGTCCCTCCTTTCTAATTCTGATCTCTCTGTGATCATTAGTATCTTTTTTCGTCTATTGGAAGCACTTATTGTTGAATTATGGAGTACCACACAGGCAAAGCCACAAAGTCTCCAACACCATCAGCACCACCAACACCACCACCTTCGTATGGCCAACCAGTCACTGGCTTTCCGGTGAAGTCCCCGATCTACAACCACATTAACAACTTCCAAGCCCCACCTCAGAATCAACCCAGTACTCCAGCCGAGTGGTCGACGGGCTTGTGTGACTGCTCCTCCAATTGCTCGAACTGTAAGTTGATGTTTTCAGATGATCTTTACTATGGTCGTAGCATAACTATGCTCTGCCGCATTTAAAAGCCTATATGCCATTTTGTAACTTTTTTAAAAGTAATTTTCTAAGAAAACAAAGTAATTTGGTAAAAAAAATATCAGAAAAACATTAAACAAAATCACTAAAAAATATAATAACGATACCTTGATTTCTAATATGCATATTTAATTTCATTTTTACAGGTTGCATAACATGTTGCTGTCCATGTATTACTTTCGGACAAATCGCAGATATTGTTGACAAAGGATCACCTCGTAAGCATGAGAGATTATTATGAACTATGTTTGAAGACTTTGTTTTTGATAAAAAAAAAATATTAATGTCAATGATATTGTGTTGTAGCTTGTGTTGTGAGTGGGGCTTTATACGCACTATTGCAATGTATCACTGGCTGTGGATGCTTGTACTCTTGCACCTACCGTTCCAAGATGAGGAAGCAGTACATGTTGCCTGAAAGCCCTTGTGGAGATTGTCTTGTTCATTGCTGTTGCGAGCCCTGTGCTTTGTGTCAAGAGTACCGTGAGCTCCAAAACCGTGGCTTTGACATGTCCCTTGGTAAACATCTCTCTCTCTCTCTCTCTCCTTGTACATGGTAGAAATGAAGGATTCGGTTGCGTTGGTTGATTAAAGAATCCTCGCAGACCCGTGTATAGTAGTAAAAAATGTGACTTTCACAGGTCCAATTCCCCTTTGCTGTCAAATATCTCTCTCTCTCCGTGATACATCCACTCGTTTTTATATGCATATGAATAAATTACACTTAAACCCTCTTAATTGTATCCTTCATTTCACATTTTTTTCTTAACCACACATTATTTCATATTTCACCTTAAACTATTAGTTTGAGTTTAACACTGCCCTAATCAGTAACTTGTTCCATTATCTTTATGCACTATAGAAATTTGAAATTCTATAGTCCATAAAGAGGGGTGATATATTCCTTCGATATACAAAACTCCGTGTTTACCTAGATTTATAGTGAAAAAATAGAGAAAAAAAATCACGATTAGGAAATGCAAAACTTAAACTAATAATTTAAACTTTAATGTGAGGAAGCAAATAGTTTAAGGGATAATGCCAAATGAAAGGCATAATTCAATGGGTCAAAGTTTAATTTATTTAAAGCAAACCCTACATGCATACTTTTGACTTTTTATTGATGAGATTTTGTTTGTTCATGTAAAATTGTTTAGGATGGGAAGGAAACACGGGGAGACAAAATCGTGGAATGGAAATAGCACCGGCTGTTCAAGGAGGAATGACACGATAAATTGGGTTACCCAACACATTCGAGTTTTTGGATTCCCTTTTCCTCTCATGCTCTCTCAGTTCTAATTCAAGAAAGTGTCATTGTAAGAGTCTTTTTTCAAAGTAAACGCTTTATTTTTCTCTTATTTGAACGGATTTTACAAGAAAATTAGATTTCATATTGAGCTCCAATTATACTCTAGTGGGATGGGATGACTCCTCTTAGCTCTCTCTCCTCC
>CM042194.1:1240139-1252410 GCA_023539305.1 Ilex asprella | reverse complement strand
AGTTGACCCCCTTGGACGGTCGAACTACCAAAGTCTTTGTATGATATCATAACGTTAGTTACTGTTTGTAATTTCATTGTTCATGTACTTTTGTTTAGTTGAGTGCTTTTCCTAAGTTTCATGAAACGCAATGTAATATTTAAGCAGGAATAACATTGTGCTTATAGAAGGGGAATTTATTAATGATTCATTTTTTATTTTTTCTACCTTCAAATATTTTTTGATAGGTGATCTACTTTTAGCTCTTTTATGGGCATGATTTTGTCCATTGATTTACCGTTTCATATTTGCGTAAAGTAATGTTGCATTTCACAAATAAATTATTTTCCCAAATAAAAGGTCTCGTAAGAAAATTACACATAAATTGCTTAATGTTTGGCAAATTTATTTTAAAAGTTCAGTAAATTAAAATTAATAATGCCCTTGAAATTTTTATTTGATTTCTATATGGTAAATTGCTATTTTTAATTAAGAGTAAAAGTATAATTTTTTCTTAGAAGTTTTTGAGTAAACAAAAATGTTTTTAATGTCTCGGGCCGAGACATAAGATTCCTTACCCAATGACTAGGGAAAAAATAAGAAAAAAAAACTTGTTAACACAGGCTCCACACAAAACATTAAATACATAAAATGATGAGTAATGCTACATAAATTTAAAAAATAAATTTGATAATCACAATTATTGAATAGGTAGTAGGTCTCAATAAATATTACGACTCACATTAAAATCAATGATTATATTTACCAAGTCTACTTTTTAAGTAAATTTCTTAAGTTCATGTAACATTATTCTAAAATGATTGAGAAAGCCCCCAATTGCATTGGATTGTGTCGATTCAAGTAAGTCTTACTAGATTCGTAATATAAATCACTCGACTTGTGTACGACTCATTTATAAACGGATGCAAATTGCAAATTTGAACATTATATATTTATTAAACGAGCTACACGACATGACCCATTTTCAAAGTACTAAGATTTTTTTATATAAGCTTTAATATACTTTAAATTTGACCCCACAAAAAAAAGTATCTCATACACTTCAACCCATTTAAGGTGTATTAAGTAAATATTATTTAGGTAGTAGAATCCCACAACATATGGTGAAGAAATTATTTCTGGCACTCTTAGTTCTCTATATATTGCCCTCTTTCAATCACTATTGTTAATTCGGATGTAATAATATAATATTTTTATATTGAAAACTAGTTGAGATCCATTTTAAAGGTAAGATTGTTACTCTATAATTCAAGTCATGAACACATTCTCTCATATGTAGTATAAGATTATGTATATTTGACCATTTTCACAGTACTAAGAGCACGTGCATTGTTTGTTTATTTATTATTTTCAAACATTTCAATTTCTCTAAAAGGCAACGATATTGGGACTTAATTTGGTGATTTAGTTTGAAAATCCAATGAATTGTCCTAATTGAATTAGCGTTAAGCTTCAGCATTGAATTTAATCCATTTGCTAATCAAATAGTTGCAATTCATTAAGTCTCTAAATTAGTTCACTAAATTCATTACTTGTGATATTATTATGGTCTAAATTCTCCCTGTGAGATCCCAAATTTTTAGAAGTAGTTTAAACATAATTATGTGGACAAATTATTTTAAAGGAGAAATAATATAAAATCCGGGTAAATTGGAACTCTTTCTAAAAAGGGTAAAACGGTAATTTGTCACTATAGTGCGGATTTAAAATAAGTATTTCTCTAGAGCTCGGATGATACAATAGACTTCACCGTTGAATTCGTCTCACGAAACCGAGTCACTCAGACAATTTTTGTCGAATTCTAAGATAGTCGAATTTTACACATATTTCGAGGCGACTGTGTGGTAGTTGACTTCGCAAAGGTCTCCACAAATAAATTTTATAGAATTTTCTTATAATTGAATTAAAATTCAAATAAAATTAATTTAAACTTAGACTGAGATGAATTTAATCGTTTCGGGAGTAAAACGGATTCTTTAGAAAGATCTAGAAGGTTTTAAAATATTCCTAGAATATTTCATATTTTAAAATATTCCCCTAAAATATTCTTAGGAGTTCTTAAAACCTATAAATAGGGGACTTGGTTATGGAATTAGGAGAAAAACACATTGGGGAAAAGAGGAAGAAGCAAGAAAAGTTGGGGAAAAGAGGAAGAAAGCTGAGTTATCAAATTCAAACAATGATTTTGAGGTACGGGGTGGTACGCAATATGCTCTTCTTAAATCTCTTTGCAAAGAGTATTTCTTTGATTATCCTATGATCTATATTCCAACTTGTGCTATCATTATTTTAAAATTTCGATTGAATAACGTTGAATATTTTTATCTCATTGATCGTGTTATGCAGATATTGAGACGGGATCGTGGCAGTCAATAGCAAATGTATTGCCAGCCGGGAGACCCGTGGAATCGGGTTGAGGTGGGATGATTGGTGAGGTGTCAGATCTGTGTTAAAAATTTGTATGACATGTGATATGTAAAATTGATATTGGTATCTGTTGATTGAGATACCTTGTGATACTCGATTATTGTAATAGAACATATTTTTTCTTCGTCATATTGTATACTTCTCCGCTTTATTTAATATTTTCAGGCTGATTTTAGAGAAAAGATTAGAACGAGATAATCAAAATATTAAAGATGAGAAGATGTCGATGTAATTGATGTTTTAATTATATTGAGAGATTTATGTATATTGACGGATTCATTTGTATTGGGAGATAATTTTGATAAATAAAATTTTATTGGAATAATTAGCACTCTGTTATTTTATTTTGGTGTTTTTATATCAATAAACGTCTTTCAAAAATAAAAGAAAAAAAATCGGGACGTTACATCCCCCCACTACTATAAATATTTGGATCCACCCCTCATAAAAGGGATAGTATGCATTAACTATTTTCGTTAGGTGGGCAATTCACACCGCTTAAATCTCTTTTTCCACCCAATATAATCTTCTTATTTCAAACTACTAAGTTCACCTTATTTATATCCACCCAATGAATTACTAAGTTCATCCCATTTATACTCATTCAATTAAACTATTAAATATGTCATATAAATCGAAACAAAAATTGTAATTGAAGTGAAATTTCAATGTTTTAAGGTGATCAATATTATTTCAAGGTGTTTTGAAATATTTTGATAAATTTTCACCAATGTCTTTGGAACATTTTGAGGTATTTTAGTATATTTCTACTAATATTTTAAAAATAATTATGAATTTTAATTTTGTTTCTGAAATATTTTCTTACCAAAATAATACATCAAAATAAAATTCTGATCATTGCCTATATAGTTGAAATAAAATTGAATGAATTTAATTTTTAATTAGTAAATATAAATAGGATGGGTTTAGTAACAAATGCGGTGAGCATAAATGAGATGAATTTAATAATTTAAAATAAGAGAATTAAATAGGGTGAGAAATGAGATTTAAAATGTGAGAATAGCCCTACCCATTCACCTGTGGATGACCAAAGCACCAAGGGGTGTAAGACTCTGTACCAAATTTAAATAAGGATAATATTATCTTAAGAGTATTTTTAAAATAATTACAATGATGATAGAATCTTTAAATCATTGTTGAAAGAATAGTTGTAAAGTTTGAGTTTTACGTGTATTGACGTAGTTTCGAAAGCATTTAGCTTTGAGAAAAGGTATCTAGGTAAGTTTTTAAATTTTTTTAAATCAAAATAATGTTACAATTGAATTTGGGAGGTTGTGAAACCTTGGGTTAGATGTTCGACTCGTATAACTGTCTAGAGGAATAAGATAGTAATTTTTGGGTATTGGGTACTTTATTCTGTAAACCGTAAGAGATCAAAAAAAATTATCGATTGAGATATTGATAATTCAAGATGAATATCAACTGTTGCAATATCACTTAGGATAGTTCTAGACTTTGGAAATAGAAGAAAATAAATGTGGAGGTGTTCCGAAGCTTAAAACACAGTTTGGACAGAATTCGGTAGTAAGAAATTTGACATTATTTCAGTATTTCGGCCATAACATTTTACCTCGATGTCCGATTGAACTTATTTTTGCAGAATTAGAAAAAAAAAATTAAGATCTACAAGAATGTATTTCATAAAACTTTTGTAAATCAAACTCCAACAAGGTCAAAATTAAATTGTCGATTTGGGACAGGAATCAATGTACGGATGAAAAAAGAACGTGTCTGATGTGCATGCAAAGTCGGCCCCAATCAGTTTTGTGCCGTTAACTTAATTTTGGCACTATTTAAAGGGTGTGTTTGCTATTAAATATTAGGAAAGAAGGAGAGGAAAAAATAATGTTGGGTCTACCTTATCCCTCTTATATTTATGTTTGGATATACATTTTGGGTCTAATATTATAATTTAGAAACAATACTTCTCGATAAATAGTATATTTAATATCACCTAAAATCTCTTAAATAAACTCACATTTTTTGTGGGTTTAAATAATACGGTTCGGATATATTTGGACAAAAAATATTTTTATCCTAAAAAATATCTAGGATATAAATATCTCTATTTATCTTGAGGGTTCTTTAATAATTTAATGTTTATACAATCTATATAATAAAACACAACATAAAAAATAACTTTTACTTTTCACAGTTGAGATCGTTTAAAATTTTATTTTAAAATTAATCCGATAGGTAATACTAACTCCCCAAATTTAATAGGGGAAAAAGATCACCTAAAGAGTTTGTTTTGGTTGATTTTTCAAAAGTGCTTATAAGACTTATGACTTCTCAAAAGTACTTTAAAAAAAAAATAGTGTTTGGAATAATTTATTTTAATTATTTCTAAATAAGTTAAAAATAATTATACTTCTTAAATAAGAAAGTAAAAGTTAAAAAAATAATAATAATTTTTACTACTTTAAAATCACTTCTTTATAAAAACACTTCACTACCACCACTATCCCCACCATCACCACCACCACCGCTGCTGCCACTGTCGCCACTCCCACCACCAGTACCACCTCTGCCACAATCACCACCACCGCCTACTACCACCATCACCGTCGTCTTCTATCACTGCCACTCACCACCATTATCATCTTATTCTTATATTTATTGTCATTACTACTATCATCTGAGCACCACCTTTGCCCACCATCACCATCCACCATCACCATTGTTGGCCACCACAACCCACTATCATCCGTTGTCGCCCACCACCGTCGTCACCCCCACTGTCACCCACCCCCACCCCTCGTTGCCCACCATCGATGCCATCTACTGTCATCCACCTCCATCACAACTACCACCACTGCTATTTGACACCAGTTAACACCATCGTCGCCCACAAGCATCTTTCGTTGCCCACCACTACTCACACCCATCAACACCATCGTCATTGCCCATTATCATTGTAACCATCATCATCGTCCCACCACCACCATTGTCAACCGCCATCACCGTCGCTCATCACTACCACTGTCGTCACCCATGGCTACTAGTACCACAATTGTCACTCAAAACCCGCCACCACCATCACTGTTGTCACTCACGGATGTCACCGCTATAGTCGTCGTTGCCTACCACAACCATCACCATCTCCCACAACCACCACAGTCGCCCACAAACCACTAGCAGTGATCTCCCCTTACAACTGGTGCTTAAATTCATTTCTCACTCTTTTATGTTTGTGATTTAGTTTTGTGTATGAATACAAATATATTTTATGATTGATAATAGGCACGGATAATAAATTAGTTATTCAATACCTTATCGAAACAAAATATTAGATAGGATAAATGTAAGACCCACTATTTTTTAATACTTAAACAAAATATGAAATGAGAAGATATTATCATTATAATTAGTTTAATGATCGAATGGATGGATATGAAATAAACAAATTTGTCCAATTCAATCATTCATTATTGTTTAAACCAAACATTCCTAGAGGATTAGTTTTAGTGATTAGTTACCCCGGACAAATGATCTTTTACTAGTGTGGAAGCAGACCCCCCCCCCCCCCCCCTCTCCTCCTCCCACATCACCTTCTATGCTTTTGGTTTTAGTCATTAATAATTAATAAAGCGAGGGGCCCTCAAACCCTTCTTCGTCCGTGATTGTCGCTCCTTTGTCTCAATTACAGCAAAAAGATTAGGCCGCCCAGAAGCCCCTATTTTATGATACGACACCCCTCTCCACAGCTTTTCTTAATTTGTCCCTTTCTCACATGTATGCTCAAACTTTGAATCATCATGTTTTATATAACTAAGTCCGTGTCATGTATTTAATGACAGATTTTATTTTCACAATTAATAACATAATTCATTAAACATATGAAATCGAAAAAATTCAATATAGTATGAATCTCTCAATTAGAGAATATCTTAAAAAATTAAATCTGAATTTTAACAAAAATTCACCATATAAGACAAAATCAGAAGTGATTTTTTTTTATTCGATGATACGTCAAGTGACTCAAGATCAACTGTTCCTTGTCGGGAGTGAATCTAATTCGTAAAATAAGCCCAAAACTAAACATTAAAATTTTTTTTTGGTCCCCTACGCCGTACCCAAGACGCACGTAAACGTTAAAGTAAACCAAGAAACAATACTTGACCTTTGAAAAGCTCCAAGAAAACGAAATTCAAAGTAAACACAACATTTCATTCGGCACTCCTGTTGGTCCTCTCCCTCTCTCTCCTCATTTTTCTCTTTCTTGAACAGTTTGAACTTTGAAGGAAATTGTATGTGTGTGTGAGAGAGAGAGAGAGTAGTATGAGGTGATGGAGGGAGCAGAGGAAGAGTTGGAGAGAAGAAGCAAGTTTTTGAACAGTCTGATACAGAAGAAGAAAGCTATAGAGCAACAGGAACAGCAAGATCATCTTAATGTTCGTGTTAGAGCCTCTGATATGCCTAAAGCTTTGCAGAACAGAGCCTTTAGGTGTGCCAGGGAAAACCTCGACTCCATGCCTGGGAAGCTTGACAGCAAACGAGTAGCTCTTGCCCTCAAGAAGGTAGTAGTAACGACTTAGTGTACAAAATTTATCTTTCTTAGTTATGATCTTTTGCTTATCTTTGAAATAAAACATTGATGGGTATGTTTGACTTGTTGATTATGAATATTTAGAGTGAAGGGTATTGAGAAAACTTGTCTAAAGGTGGTTGGTCCAATTGGTAACTAGAGTTAGATTGAATTGGTAATATTTTTCTCCTGTGTAGATTGAATTTGGATGTTAAACTCTTAATTTCAGTGTTTAAAATGAAGCTTATTGTCTAAAACTTGAAGTTCTTATCCTTTTTTTTTTTTCATAAAAGTGATTGGTAGTGCCTAAATTTAGGGTGCAAAACAAACGCCGTTTTGATCAATCACACCTCCTCAGTTAAAAACTACCTACCAATTGGACCCCTAAATTTATTGGTGGTCTTCATTTAGATTATTAAATTTCATTCTTTAAAGTGAAGGCTATTATATGAGCTCAAGTCACTTTGTTCTTCTCTTCTTTTTCTCTATTTTTCTTGGTTTTGTCTCTTTTGTACAACCTAGGAATAAATGGATTTTCTTTTGATTTTTTTCCCAATGTTGAATGTTTAGGGACATGGAGTTGAGTTTTATCCAGATGGTCCAATTGATTTTTGGTGTCAGACTGAATTGAAACACTTTTTTAGTCTAGAGTAATTACTGTTTAATGATTGTTTATTATGGGTATTTAGGCAAAACAGGTTAATTTGTGCTGACTGTTGAGGTGGTCCAATTGAGTTTTCTGTTTAAGGTATAGTGATCAATTCATAAATTATTAATTTCATTGTTGGAAAGTTTGTTAAGTAAATTTTTATGCATTTGCGCTAATGTACTTTGTAAATTGAGCTTAAAATTTTGCTGCTTCTCTTTCCTTCTTTTCTTGATCGTGGTCCTTACTATGAGATGGAATGCTTTTGTTCAAGATCTTCAAAATTTGAAGTTATAAAAAGGGATTTGAGTACCTCTGCTTTCAGCTAGTTTGTTGATCTCAACATGTTCGGTTTAAAATATTCAGTGTGTACTTTTGTTTTTTGAAATATGGAATTCAATGGTGTAGTCAGCATTTTCCACTAGATGTTTAAATAAAGTGATTGTGTGAAATTCCATATAGATGACTCATTCGATTATCTGTGTTAGGTTAACTGAAAATATAGCCTTTAAGTTGGTGACCTTTAATATGTAGTTGCAGTTTAAAATTGTGCAGGATTGTTAATTCGAATTACATAATTGAGTTCCCAAAGTAGATTTGTTTTTCGGTGACCCCATTGTTAAGTTTCAGTAGTTCAAGCTGAGAGTATTTATTTTTCTTAATCATTATCTTTGTAGTTGTAGGTTCATTGTGGAGAGTTGGGTAAAATTGTCGAGCTAACAACTGTGAGGTTTTGATTCCGAATTTGAAGGTAGTCGCTCTGTGTGAATAATGCAAACAGCTAGGGTAAACCTAATGACCCTTGTAGGTTTTGACTTCTCACCATTTAGGGTATTGACTTGAATTGTCTAAAGATGCTCCAACGTTTTAGTAGTGTCACATTGAGATAAAAGTGTGTACATGGGGAGGGGGGGGGGACCTTTCATTTGGTCTCGAAGATTGAACAGGTTATTCAGATTTTTATAGTTGAATTTTTGGAACAAGAGTATTTAACAAATTGGTAATAATGTAGGGCAATGTTTCGTAGTGTCAATTTAAGCTGGGAATATTGTTCCGATGTTTCTCTAATGTAAATTCTCCTTTTTGTGAGGTGGAATGCTTTTTCTGAGCTTTTGTTTTAACAAGATATTTTTATTTTCTTTCAATATCTAATTTCATTGTGAGGGTCAAACCCAACCTGCATTGTTGTTGTTTAGTGTGATACTTTTTAGGTGTTTTGATAATTGGAAAGATATACAAGTGAACTGTCATAAATATGCATTCTTGAGGCCAATTACTTCATTCTTGTGCAATGAGATTGTCTAGTGAGCAATATGGGATAGTGAACAGAAAATGTCGTGGGTTTGAGGAACATTTTCGCCCCTGTACATAGTTTTCTTGTTAAATGTGTCATCTGATATAGCAAATTAACTTAACAGAAATTATCTCTGCAAAGCTCAATCTCATGTCTAAGAAAACATCTAATCAGATATAGTGTTTTCCTAGATAGCTGCAATCTGTCGTTGTTTAATTTAATATTACCCTTCTTTACAATGTGGTCTTGAGTTATCCATGGTCACTTCTGATCTGTTCTTCACTGACTCTTTTTTATCTTCCACAAATGATCATGGAGTTCTGAATTTTTCATTTCCTGTAATCATTGAACGTGTGACGGTTTAAATTTTAATCTGACCTGAGAATATTGTTGTAATTTCCTCCATAGAAGGATTCTAGTCTTTCTTAGGTCCATAGGCCTAGCAAATGTAACGAAGTCTATGAACACCACATTATACTGTTGCTCCAAAGTTAACAATTTGTTTACTTCAAAACTTTTTCTCTGATTGGATTATCTTGTTTGGAGTTGAGAGTAGTCACGTTGTGCAAATGGAGCTGGAGATTAGGTCTGTGCCCAATTTTTCCCTCTCTGAATCCAGAATTGACCAGTCACCGGACTTACATGACAAATAGCCACTTTTGATTAGGACATGTTGGTTTTTCCATGTTGAGCCATCAAATTCTTTCAAATCTTGTAAGAGAAATGTTCTTTCAATGGTGGTCAAATGTCATCAAGGTGAAACTCTCTTGATGTATCCCCTCCTCCATCTTCCTTGTTCACTTTCCATTATCATGCTTATCTCTCTCGTGTATCCCAGTTTCCTATTAAATTTTTATGTTGAAGTTGTGGTCGCTACCCTCTGTATCTTCTAACCCTCTGCTGTTTGAAATCTGCAACCCTTCATCCACAAATATTCAAATGTCCTCTAGCCACACAGTGCTATTCATCCCTCTTTTTTCACCATCTTACCAAAACTTAACTGGTTTATATCTGTTTCATTGTTGTCTTTTGCTGAATAAATTGTCAAGTGTGGGATTATGTTTCGAAGTGTATATTGACTGCCCCTGCTCATTAAAACTATATGCAGATACCGAGTTTGAGCTTAAATCAAGCTGATTTACCGTCACTTGGCTCTTGCTCTTCTGGTCAATGATTTTTAGTATTTGCTCAGGCTTGGCTTGCAAATCACCTAAACATTGTGTTCATAATTTCCTAAGTTTAATAAAGTGCGCTCATTGACAGTCAGAAAGCATGTTACATTGCTTTGCTGAGTCCGAAAGCATGTTTATTTTTTGATTTGTTATACTGAATGAGGACTTCAACTTTTCACGCTAGCAGCCTCTATTTCATGACGGCACTAAGAAGAACATTCATCAGGAATGCTAAACATTGGCCATTACTGTCATTCCTATCTGTTCTGGAAAAGTTTCCTTTCGGATTCTTTAGGTTTATAGTGTGAAACCTGTTGTTTGTATCGTTTCTGAAGTTTCATGATTCTCTTGGCTTCACAGGAATTTGATTCATCGTATGGTCCAGCTTGGCATTGCATCGTGGGGACAAGCTTTGGCTCATACGTCACACATTCATTAGGAGGATTTCTGTATTTTTCGATCGATAAGGTCTACATTCTTCTCTTCAGGACTGCTGTTAAGCCTCTGGATCATTGACTCCACAAAGTTGATTCCTACACACTATGGTTCCTAAAATCATAAATGTTTGGACTGTTGATTTGTATGTAAAATTAGAGGCCCCATACGTGGCATAAAAAAGGAAAAAAAGAAGAAAATTTTGTTGTGAGTTTGTCTGCTTTGGTTGTTTATGTTGTATTTGATGACTATCAATCTATATCATTATCAGATGACACTCTCAGAGCATAAAACAGAGCTGGTTGCCTTTCTATGGGTTGCAATATTCAAATTACTTGGAGAAAGAAACTTTTATGCTTCGTTTGGTAGGAATGATGTAAAGTAGGAAAGATAAAAAGTAGGAGGAATACAATTTCTATCCTTTAAGGAAGGAAAGTAGAAATGATACATTTTTCTTCCTTTGTATTTGGTTGGATAGATGTAAAATAAAAATGACTAATTTTTTTTTTGTGTTGACTAAGATTAAGGATGACAATTGAGTCGTATCGTGTCAGATTCGTGTTGAGTTATTATAGATTTGTGTTTAACATTAATCACACCTAACTCAACTCAACTTATTTAACTAATTGTATTGTGTTGAACTAATTGTGTCGTGTCGAGTTAGGAGTTGACATGTTTGTTTTTGTGTCGTGAAAGTGTTCAAGTTAATCAAGTTTGTGTCATAAAATTCGTGTCGAGTTCGAGTCGTGTTAATTAAAAATTCACCCCTAATTAAGATGAGAATAATATTTTTTTAATTAATTTTTTTTATTTTTTTTAAAAATATATATATAAATACATATTTTATCATTGTATTGTTATATGAAATTAATGTATACACAATATATGTATATATAAAAAGATATACAGACAAATAAGATAAATCTCAACACAAATAATTAACTTTTCATTCACTTTTCGTGAGATTTTGGAGGGATTGATTTTGGTGAGTTGAAAGGAAAGTTAATCTATCCATTTTTCCATTCTTCCTACTTTCTTTTTCTTATCAAACATGATGTTTTATTTATCCTTCAAACTTTCCATCTTTCTATTTTTTCATCATACCAAACGAAGCATTAGAGTGAGAAGATATGACATCAAAATATTTTATGATTTAGATTTATCAAAGAATAAAATAGTATGAACTTATTCACTTTAAAGAGTTATAATTTGACCTTTATGCTTCGTTTGGTAGGAATGATATAAAGTAGGAAAGATAGAAAGTAGAAGGAATATACTTTCTATCCTTCAAGGAAAAAAAGTAAGAATGATACACTTTCCTTCCTTTGTGTTTGGTTGGATGGATGGAAAATAAAAATGACTAATTTTTTTTATGTTAGCTAAGATTAGGGGTGACAATCGAGTAGTATCGTGTCAGATTCGTATTGAGTCATTACGAGTTTGTGTCGAACATTAGTCACACCTAACTCAACTCATTTAACTAACTGTGTCGTGTCGAGTTACAAATTGACATGTTTATTTTCGTGTTATGTTCGTGTTTAAATTAATCAAGTTCGTGTCAAAAAATTCATGTCGAGTTCGAATCGTGTCATTGTATTATTTTAAAATTTGCACCCTTAAGATAGGAAAAATATTTTTTAATTTAAAAGTTTTATTTTTTATTTTTATTATTTTTTTAAAATATATATATAAAAATACATATTTTATCATTATATTTTTATATGAAATTAATGTATACATAATATATG
>CM042194.1:1194388-1210139 GCA_023539305.1 Ilex asprella | reverse complement strand
ATACACATGAATCAATGTGCATTAAATATTAAAGTTCTCCCATAAAACTAGGAGATATTTAATGCACTACTTTCCAAAGAACATACACATGAATCAATGGAGGACAAAAATGTCACAAAAAAATTAGGTAAATTCAAATTGTGTACTTAGATACAAATAAGTATCAAAATTAAGAACTTAATAACCCTACTTTTTTTTAGTGTGTACTTTTTGCCAAGTAAGTCTAATTTGGTGTACCCCTTACAATTTACCCTTGAAAAAAATTAGACACATTAAATTATTCATAAATAAAATTATTCATAATTTACTTTTTGTATTTACAAAAATATTCATTATTTCTTAATGAATGTGTATATAAAAAACCTGTCCAATAGACCCTTCTAACAAGACCATAGGCCCGCGCCAATAGGCTAACTCTATATGCCCGCTCAGTGAGTGACGGGTTGGACTGCGGGTAACCTACTCTTATCCAAAGTTCAGTCCGCCCTGGCGTGATAACTCACCCGAGCAAGAGCTTGAACCTACCCTATAGAGGCCTAACTTGAAAATTTTTTGCAAGCCAACCCAGGGACACCCTTATTTAGAACAGAACAATATTGAGGAAGTAAAGTCAAAATTTGCTGAAATTGAGGAACATGAGAGAGAGAAAGAGACAGAGCTGTTGAGTGTCATCTTGGAAAATCATTAAGCACTTTAATTGCCCTTTTACTTGATCACAGAAAAAACAAATGAACCACAAAAGAATAGCTTTAATCACATATTTAGCTTTCAAACATTAAAACAAACACTTAACACAAGAAATAACCAATGCAAATACACATACATGCAATTTTGTACTGAAAAACATCCGCGAGTTGCAATCCCACAAGCCGATACTAACAATCTACCATTTTTCACACTGGAGTAACACTGCATCAGAAAATAAAACAAATTTTCATTGTTTAGTCCAACAATAGATCTTCAGGCACATTAAAAACAAAACATATCCACAAAATTTAAACGCAAATTAAGGTGGTTACGGGTGTTTCCGAGATGAAGCTTTCTCCTTCACCATCTTTTCAAATAGGCTTCCATCATAAACGGCCCTGATCGTATCTTTCTGGAGCAAACCATTCTTGTCCTTGCAAAGAACATATAAAATCTTCCACTCTGTGTAGGCTGCAAGCCTGCTCATTCCAAAATTCTCACCTTGTTAATTAACTTCAAAGGAAAATCAAATCCCATTAAATGGTACAGTTCTGAATTCAAAAATAACATACCATCCACCAAAGTCCTTGGGAACCCTGTTTGCCTTGAGCATTCCCATTAATTCATCTGATGTTAGAGCATCGGAATTGTTGTGTGCATGCTTGCTGAAAATCTCTTCAAACTTAGAAGGAACAAACCTTCATAAACAATTAGAGAAAAATAAAATTGAAGTCCAAATAAAGGGCGCCAAGTATCTTTAAAAAGCTTTAGCACAACCTCAGAATAGCCAGAATTATTGCCACCCATGGAAACAAAATCCGACATACTAGACTCAACAAATCAGCCTAACCACATTGATTCAGGTTGACAATTCCTAAATTGCATAGGCAGTAGCAAGTCGACTTGAGTTGGCTTTAGATAGACAAATGGGAAGCTTGGCAGATATATGTCCCAAATCAACCTCAACTCAAAGCCTCGAAGTATGAACAGGTTGGAGAGATTTCGTTCTTGCATTATGAAAAAGATATAGAAGGCTTGGTTCCCCTATATATGCTTTGGACGCTTCATCTCAGATTTGTTGGCCAAGGGCCCCTACCTCACAAGCAAATGATTGATCATAACTAGGAAAATTACACAGCAAGAGCCAACAAACACATTGGCCCTTGTTTATCTGATACTTATGAAGGTTCTATTTTTGTAATTGCCAAAGGTTACGCTCTGTCAAACGTTGAAACATGTCCACTGAAGTCAAATCCACTAAGAAATTTTACTTAAGAACAGATAACATTAAATCAAGTCTATTTCTTGGGTCATGCACAGATAAAATAGTTTATCATCTAATGCTAATCTGCTGTTTGACACTTCTTTTATATGTTGGCATTGTTGGCACTTGTGACATTATTATGTAGTCAAATCAAACATACTACGCAATGAAACAGATTACTGAGCCCAGTATCCAGAGAACAGAGTAAGGCCATGGCAAGAAAAGAATGTTAGGATTAAAAGAATTTATTTTCCAATACTCAATCAGTGGTATACACCCTCCCCTCTGTACGGATTTGGTTTGTATAGACAGAGAAACATAGAAAAAGAAAAAAATGAATGAACCAGACATACCTTCCTTCTGTGTCATAGACACCAGAGTCACTTCCATGCTTGGCCTTCTGGATGTTTTTAACTTCTATGGGGAAGAGTAGAGAAGGGAATTTTCCCTGCAGCATTCAAAGGAAATGTGGCATCCATTAGTTACCTACATTGTAAACACAAAAAGCCTTCCCAGCAGTCTATATTTCAAAAAGCTAAAGCCATCACACAATCATTTTAATTGGAAAAATAAAAGCCTTACAGATCTTATTTCATCATGAAAGATCAAGAACTCATTTCAATAGGTTGCATACTTTTGGCCAATTTTTTCCTTTAATTTAAGCCATTCTGTTGTAATTGGAATTAAATATACTCATATCAGGGGTCTTCTAGTAACAAAAGAAAAATAAAACGATGATTAATAAATTAAAACATACACAAGTAGGAAAGCTAAGAAATAACAGAAGGATCACAAGAAATTAGACATTCTCTCCATCCCCTATGGAAGTATCCCCTCCCCAATCCCCACCACCACTTCACTCACCTAAACACATTCACTTCACCAAAGAAAAATAAAAATGAAAAAAGGAAAGGAAATGGCTGAATAAAAAGAAGTTACATAGGCACCAAAAACTCTAGGAAGGTATGAAGGCGAATTATCACAATCCAACATTAATACTATCAGATAAAAATAGTTCATCTTAATTAGCAAGCCGGTTGTTGTATTCTGCATCCATAATTACTAGGGTCCTCGTATTTTTTAGTGCAGACATCAATGCTAATGGACAATTATGGCAAGAATGAAGAGAATATTTCACTCTGCAAAATGCATGAGTGACTAAATAGACAGATCATTTCATGCTATGGAATTCAACCTCCAAGTCCACCTCAACCCAACAACCATGTGCCTTTGTACCTCAACCCATATTCCAATCGAAAGTAAAAAAAATTATTCCAATTAGAGATAAGAATTTTTTTCTTCAGAAAGTAAAAAATTTTGTTAATCCGAAACATACAGATATTCCAATATGTTAAACAACCATCTATCCCAAAAGCTTAAACTGTTGGAGAGTGTGTAACTTAAGTATTTATACTTCAACTCACGTGCAAACTAGATTTTGGACCTAGCACGTAGAAATTATCTTTTAATAATTAAGGGTGGTGCACGAGATTCGAACATAGAATCTCTTGCTCTGATACCATGCTAAACAATCATCTACTCCAAAAGATTAAGCTGAGTGTAATTTAAATATTTATACTTCAACATAATACAACTCAAATGCAAAAACCAAACTACAAGAATATGGTATTTTCCTTATTACTCGGATTGTGGTTTATTGGAGATTACACCAATTCTCCTCTTGCTGCTCGACTAGCTCACTCTGACCTAACTTTGACCCTTTTTTGATCGTTGGTCAATGAAAATCCTGGCCAAGCACAAAAATTATCTCAGTCAAGCACAAGACCAACAGAAAGATATAAACCCACTCTCCAATTTCCCACAACTAATCTAGACTTCAGCCAATTGAACCAAGAACGTTTGATGTAGACCAAGTCTACATTAATCTTAGTTATTAACTGTCCATATACTTAACCTTTTCAACGCTCAAGCCAAAGTTAACCATACAATGAACTATTTACCCCCCCAAAAAAAAACCATATATTGAACCAACAAATTATTTATTACACATATACCAAGACAACAAAAGTGTGGAGAACAAATGCACACCAAGGATGCAGGTCCCTCTAGTACCAATCATCCACCGCGTATTGGTACTAGAGGGATGAAAGAAAACCTGATGTGTGTGTGAGAGAGAGAGAGAGAGAGAGAGAGATTACAGGTCTAGTTTTGCCACTGAGACCGACGTTGATGAAAATGGCAGCAAAGGTAGACAAGGGAATGCCACAACCAATTGCACGAAAACCTTATTACAAACACACCAAAAAAAAAAAACCAATAAACCCTATAAGAATCCCCCAAAAAATCAACAAAGAAAATCCAAGAAATAAAGCTCATGTCAACCAAGAGAACAAGTTTTCAAGAGAGAGACCTTGAAATGTTTCCGAAGGATAAACAATTCCGTCACTGTTCCGATCGAAGAACATAACATGTTTCTGGAGGACGTTTTGTTCAGTATCCACTCCTGCATGGAACAATTTTCCATACCCCATATGAAATAACTTCTCAAGAACAGTATCAATTCTCACATATATATATAAACCACAAAAATTCTGAGAAAGAGAAGTCGCACTCGCATACCCTCATACTGAATGCTGTTTTCAGATGAACCCATGGCAATGCCTTGAATGCCAAAAATGGAAATAGAGAGTAGAGAGAGAAAATGGAGGAGGAAAGTTAAGGCATGGGGTACTTGAAGTGATTTGAAAGGATTGATAGTTCAGGTTGCGTTACTGCTTTTGTGTCTTTTGGATTCTCACAGTTCTGTTTTGTTTAGTGACGCTGTTCATCGTGTTTATATACGGTGAATTTGTTTGTGTGCGCGGGCGGAAACGTCATTCACAGTTTCCTTTTTCTTTTACGGTAAAATACATGTTTAGCCCCCTAAAGTATATATTTAGTGTCTATTTAGTCTTTTTTTTTTAATTGTGTCCATTTAATCCCTAAAATTCTTAATTTGTATCTAATCTGGTCAACCACGTAATTAACGCATGACAAGAACCATCACAATTTTTTGACTTATGTGTGGTTTATGAACTTTGTGGACCAAATAAACACAAAATTAACAATCACGTTATTGATGCGTGACCAAATATACACAATTGGAAGATTTTAAGATACAATATTAAAAAGTTGATAATTTAGAGAACAAATATGAAACAAACAAACATAGTTTAAAATGTTTAATTATAATTTGCCCTATTCTTTTTCTTTTTGAATAACATAATTTAAAGTTCCAATTCAAAGTTTGGCCGCTATACTAGCCTAATTAGGTCTGGTCCGAGAGGTATTGTAGACGTGATCAAGGGTCTTATGATCCCACCGGTAAAAACGTAACAGGGTGGTTAATGGGCACTCTTTTTTGCCCCTTTTATAAACTAACTAAAAAAAAAAGTTTGGTATTATATCAAAAATTATTTTGAAACAAGAGGGAAATTCTGATTTAATTTTGTAAAAATGGGATAATATGAGCTTGCAATTTGACTACCATCGATCCCAATTTTCTTTTGACCCTCAATTTAATTCCATTTATAGTAATTAACTTGTTGGATATAACTTAATTTAAAATAAGTTGTAATTAATTTTTATCTAATTATAAAATTGATACATACCAAAGTCGGCATCATAGACATACCACTACTAGCATGCAACATCAACATAAGTCCACAGATAACAATAGCAAAAAAAAAAAAGTCCACAGATAAAGGCATCTAATAATGGAGTAACAGAATTGTGACTTTACATGGGGTCCAGGGAGGTTTTCCAGATATTTTCACATTGGATTCGGATCATCTAAATTAGAATATATCCAAAATTTACTAATTGCAATCATCCACAACTTAGAAAATACAGTTACAAGATACAAAATATACAAATTTAATCTTTTTTCAAAATGAATTATCTTTTTTTTTGGGAATAACCTCTATAGCAAGTAAACCAATATTCTAGATGCGGAGTTTGACCTCTTTAGCAAGCAAAACAATATCAAAGTTGAACTTGATGGAGAGAGAGAGGGGGGAGGGAAGAGAATTATTAAAAAATTATGATAATAAATTTAAACTTGATTTTTTGGGGGGATTAAGACTTAATTAGGGGCTGGTACACAGTATTAGAATTATTAGGAAAAAATTACAGCTTTTAAAAACATTTGTAAAAAAATTCCCCCACTATATCTAAAGTAAAAAAATAACCCTTTTTCAATTTGCAAAGTTTCCTACCTATTTAAGGAAACCGACAGAAAGAATGAGAAGAGACAACAATTGCTTGCATGTCTTCACCATTGGTGTCAGAGTTTCCACGACTTGAGGATAAAAATTTGAAATTCAAACAGTACACAAATATTTACCCCAAACACCATTCTCGAATGTCAAAGAAATTTATTATTATTGAGAGTTTCATTGTGAAGAAACACACCATTGAAATCGTTGGAATTTATTGAAAATGAGGGTTTGGTTAATGTGACGCTAATGCCACACTGTTTGTAAAATACATATGTAGGGTTAGGCTACTATGGACATTATAATCTGACATTAATGTCCATTATATACACACAACATACGCAGGTTTTGGTATATGAAAAGTATCACAGTGTGACCCAGGGATTAACACATTGTGGGCATCACAATGTGGCATCAATGTTACACTATATATAGACACCATATACAAAGTTTACACATGGACGATATCACATTTTGACTCTAGTGTAACACTTCATATACACATCATATAAAGATTCAAAAATATATGGTGGGTATCACAGTGTGAATCCAATATCACAATGCAACTAACTATATATCATTTGCATTGATTTTTCATGGTGTGGGCATCAAAAGTGTGACTCTAATGTCAAACTGCATAACAACACATCATATACAGTGTAGCATAAACAGAGAGAGAAAAAAATAGAGGGGAGAGAGAGAGAATAGGGAAAAAAGAGTAACGATGGGAGAGAGGAGGAGTTTGAGAGAGAAAATAAAGGAAGACAGAGAGAGAGACAATCGGGAAAGAGAGAAAATAAGGAAAGAGAGAGTATTGGTGAGAGTCAGACTGAGAGAGAGAATAAAAAATCTTTTTAAAACTAATGAAATCCTTTCAAAATTCAAATGGTTAATGATCTTTTAATTTAGAAAACTACTTAGCTAATAAAATAGAATAAAAAAACAAAAGAAATAACTAATAAGACAAGAGTGTTGTTTTCAAGATTTTAATCGTTGAATGAAAGAGAGAGATATAGTTCAAAATTCAAAACGTGATGTCCCAAAAAATTGGAAATTGAATTCCACAATTAACTGACTAAATTATCTTTCATGAATAAAGAAAAAAGATTTTTACATAAACGAAATATTTAAAAAACAACCAAAGTGTATTTGTTCACAAAATATTTACACAAAAAAGACTTATACACATAAGATTTATTAAGGTACTTCCTCACAAATAAATAGTGTATAGTGAGCTTTTTCACAATTTTTTCTAATTTTTTTCTTTTTCTTTTAAAAAAAGTTGAATTTAAGGGTCTTTTAATTTCATGGGCTGAATTAATAGGTTCAATCCAGTCAAGTTGAAATCTTTTGTTTTTGCTTAAATCTAAATTTTTTGTGGAGTTCTTGTGGATTCAAATTTCTTGTTTGAGCTATTACTACACACTTAAAAATTCTATGGTCTTTCTTAAAGTGGGGCCTAAAATCTAGACTTTATAAGCTTAATGATTGGGCCTACTTGAATTAAGCTCAAATGGATGATTATGAACCAATTATTGAGATTTCTCAAGATCATTCTTAATACAAAAAGGCTTATACTTAAATGTTCCCTTAAAAAGTATTTTGCATGAATACTTTAGCGTAGGATTTCTTAAGTGGAATATTGATTAAGTCCTCCCATATTACTATCATCTCAGTATAGTTCTTGATGATACTAGAAGAAAATGACCAGTTGAACCGGTCCAAGTCAGGTCAGTATTCCAGTCAATTCAAGTCAATTTGACTTGGCATGATCTAGATTACCCTAAGGGTGTGTTTGGTATAGGAGTTTGAGGGGGTTTGAGAACATGGGTTAGGGAGTAAACCCCCTTAACCCCATGTTTGGTATGTCTCAAGTAGGGATAGAATTCCAAACCCGGTCCGATCATAAAACCCTCATTCATGAGTTTCATGAAACCTAAGGGAGGGGTGGGTTTCAAATGTGGGTTTGGGGGTTTAACATATCAATGACATTTATATCTCTATATATTCTATATACCTCATATATACAAATTAGGTAAAAGGCAAAATAGTCATTTATATATAAATATATTACCATAATAATCATATATCCCTGCGCATACCAAATATGGGTATGGACATCATTAAAAGTTGAATCCCATCTTTGAATCAAACCCAAGTTTCATCAAGCCAATCCAAACCCATTCCAAAAAGCATACCAAACATGCCCTAAATGTTCAAAAAACGCTTGACAACTTAGAAGCCATCAAGAAAGGCAAAAAATGACTTTCACTGTAAAATTCTATCTAAAAGTCATGTCATCATTTCTAGAAAGTCACACCACACCTTAAGAAAAAAGCCTATAATAACCAACTATTCCCCTAATTATTCTCTGACAAATCCATTAGGATTACACCATCATTGTGTTAAAAAAATGCAAGCCCTAAGCTGTCTAATAGAAAAAAGAGAAACATTGGCTACTGTCTTCTTCCCCAAGCAATAAACTCCAAGGAACAAGAGTCTCAATTATAGTAGACTAACACAACTCTTCAGCTAAGTAAACCACTCATTTTCTTGTTCATTCCTCACTCATTTCATCTCACACACTTGACACTCAACACCAAGGGATCATCCATCAGTTTGGTGTCGTCTATAGAAAAGATCTTCATTGTTCTAAATTGAATCTCTTTGATTGATTGATGGTCCTCATGAGAATTATGAGCCAAAACCCTAAAAATCAACAACAAGCTCTAGCTCAACAAGGTCCTTGGGCCAATCTACCTCTTGCAAATAGCCAAGAAACCTTACATAGACCATGATGCAGAAGAAGCCAATAGAGCCAATCAAAAAAACAATACTCATAATTGGCGAAACCAGAAAGATTAGGAAGACAAAGGTCACAGTTGAACTAGAAAAAGGGTATGACACAACCCTCAACGTCCACTGTGCCTACCACATCTCCACCAATACTAGGAGGATAGAATTAGGGAAGTCCATAATGGATTGGTCAATGTGAAGAACATAGTTAGGAATAGAGCTCCCATTTCCATGGAAGCTCTAATCCAAAACTTTTTCGTGCCATCCAAGTTCAAGATGCCTTCTATGGAGACCTTTGATGGAACCAAGTATCTTTTCAACTTCCTAAACACCTACAAGAACATGATGGAACTTCATGGCTACTAGGACCCTGCTCGGTGCAAAGCCTTTGTAATTATTGTCAACGTTGACCTGGTACAATAAGCTGTTTCTAGCCTTAAGTAGCTCATTCAAAGTGTTTTCTATGCAATTTGTCTCACACTTTATTGGTGCAAGGAACCACCTTTAACCTACCTTATATCTTCTCAACATCAAACAAAGACTAGACGAAACATTGAGGAAATATGTGCAACATTTCAACCTCGAAACTCTACAGGTGGATGACCACAATGAGAAGGTTGCCCTGCAACATTTATCGTTGGGCTCCAGTCTTCAAAATTCCTACTTATGTTTACAATTTGTGTCACTTTATTCTCTTACTGTTGGAAAAAAATTTGGATATTTTGCCGAACATGACTTCATTCATATAATGAGGAATTATACGAGTTTTATTAATATAGGTTGGACCCATTCCAGATAGCATATATCCGTTAATTATAATCTCTTGCTTCAAGAGAACACCCTTTAATTCCAATGAAAAATTATCACACGTTATCATTTAAACCACAAAGGTATTTTTTTTGTAATGACAATTGAACCTATGTTAATTGTCTAGGCTGCTCTACGTACCCGTTATCGGGATCAAGCCAATTTGTAGTTCGAGTAGATTAATTTTTTTTTTGGGTAAGATCAATGAGTAAATGACTCATTGGTCTTGCATGGATAGATACCCAACATACTGTGCCTACTTTAACTTTATTGCCTACATATCTGAAAGGGAATCAAGTCAGCCTTAGTTCTTGAAGTAGAAATTAGAATTTATTTGAAGTTGATTTAGACTGTGGTTGTGCCTAGTTTAACTAAACTGCCTACGTATCTGAAAGGGAATCAAGTCAGCTGTAGTTCATGAGATAGAATTTAGAATTTATTTGAAGTTGATTTGGACTTGTGACTGCCCCTTGTTTAACTAGACTGTCTATGTATCCAAAAGAGAATCAAGTCAGACGTAGTTCACAAGATAGAATTTAGAATTTATTTGAAGTTGATTTAGACCGACGACTGCACCTAGTTTAACAAGACTGCTGAAAGAGAATCAAGTTAGCCGTAGTTCTTTGATATTAATAATTTAATTGGAGGTGATTTGACTAGCGACTGTGCCTACGTATCCCGAAAAAAAAAAGAGATGGAATCAAGTATGACGTAGTTCATGATAAAAATTTGAAATTTATTTAAGAGTGTGGCTGCGCCCAGTATAGATGCTGGATTGCCTATGTATCCAACAAGTAGAATCAAGTCTGACGTAGTTCATGATAAAAATATGGAATTTATTTAGGAGTGTGACTGCACCCAATGTAGATGCTGGACTGCTATCGTATCCAGCAAGTGAAATCAAGTCTGACATAGTTCAAAAAAATGATTTTAAATTTGAGTGGAGTTTTAAATGAGTGAACAACCCATTTAATTTGAAATTTTATTTGAGTTGAGTTGAAATGGGTAAATGACCCATTATTTTTTGGAAAGAGAATTTAGAGTTGGTTGAATCTAGGGATTCACTTAAACTTTTGAATGAAGATGGAATTTAATTCCTAGTGACGGTAGTGACCTCGTGCAAGTTAGAAACTCTGAAAATTTATTAAGAATCCACAACTCTCTTCATACACATCAAAGAGTTAGAAACTCCAAAAATTTATTAAGAGTCCAAGACTCTTTTCATAAACATTATTGAGTGAGTTTAAAACTCTAAAAATTGGTAAAGAGTTAGAAACTCCAAAAAATTATTAAGAGTTCAAGAATTTTTCATAAGCATCATTGAGTGAGTTTAAAAATCTAAAGATTAGTAAAGAGTTTTATTTAATATTTGTGCCATTTAATTTGTAGGAGTTTAAAACCCCCAAAACAGCAAGGGATTTTAATAATTTAATTAATGTAGCATCCATCCAAAAGAGTTAAAAGACTTCTCGTTTTGATTTTCATGCAATTTTGGTGGGCCTAAGGCTTTGTGTCGTTCTGCAATATGATAGGAGTTAGAAACTCCAAGATACTTGTCTAGAGTCTAAGACTCTTGACTTTTGCCGAAAATAGGCCGAAGGCTCTCACTACCCCAATAGAACATCTGTTTTCTTGCAACTTCTTTTTGTATAGCCATTTCTTTCTTTTTCTTACACACTTCAAGTGCGCGATCTTTAGATCATAAAGCAATCGGGGAGGTACTAAACCGAGCAAAAAGGAAGTATTTTAGCAGTGGACATTAGAGAAGGTTTGCAACAAACCAAATGGGGAGGTGAGAGTGAGTTTAAAACTCCGCTAAAGTCAAAGATTAAAATTTTTATAAAACTAGTAGATAAACTTCAGACAGTTTGTTATGGAGTCAAAGACTCCATATTCGTTCTTTAAGAATTAGAAACTCTTGCCTACGGTTTTAAAAAAACCAAAACCAAAATGGGAGTTGGAAACTCCTTTCAAAAGAATGGGTAGACTTCGGTGAGAGGCATCAAAATTAAAATTTAGTCCCAAGACTCTTTTTGTAAAATTTTGGCAAATTTAATGTAGCGGAATTTTACACGCTCTTTTGATTTAGCCCTTAATTTTTTCTTAGGGAGTCAAAGACTCCAAATTTATTTTCAAGAGTTAGAAACTCTTTTATAAGACTCATTTGAAAGGAAATGGAAACTCCATTGAAAGGAAATGGTTGTCTTCGACAAAAGGCTTTGGAATTAAAAGAGTGCAAGACTCTTGCTGATTCTGAAACACTTTTGTCTATACACCGCAACGGAGGAATTGGAAGAGGCCCAATGAGCAGTGCTAAAGTGAACAGAAAATAAGCATTTTTGCGTTGGCGCAATGGTTTTGAAAGAGTCGAAAACTCTTATTGAGCGACACCATGGTCTCCAAGGAGTCAAATACTCCAATATGTGGCTGTTTTTCTTGGGTATTGCAGCAAAAATTGGAGGAATTATAAACTCCTTTGGTCTTTCATTAGAAGAGAACTCTACTGTCAGTCTCAGAAACACTTGGTGGTAGTTGCGCCGCAAATCGCAATGCATCGAAGGAGTTAAAAACTCCTATAATCTGCAACTTCGGAGAGATTTCGGTATAGCCACAATTGCTATGGATTGCTGTGGTTTTGAACCCATTCACTACAATCAAAGATTTAAGAGATTCAATCCAAGCATTGGGAAAGAAATTGGCGTTTATACCTGCATAATAGCTTCAGATATATATATTTTTTTTGCCTTCGACAACTACTTTATTCTTCAAACTTTTTCTTCTTCCTTCTCTTTTTTTTTTCCTTTGTGAACCGTCTAAACTCTCCTCTTCAATTCTCTCCTATTTCTCCTCTCCCCTCTTGGTATTTATAGAAGATTTTCTAGAAACTGCCACTTTATTGGGCTGCGAAACTACTTCACACGATGCCCAATTTGAGCACTCCATTTTACCATTTATAGATGATTTTTTGTTTGCATATAGGCGCAGTTGGCATTCCTTCAACATGCCAGCAACTAGCATTTCCTCCATTATTAACTAATTCTTAGTTAGTGGGTTTTCCACGTTTATTTGCTAAAGGAATTGCCTCTTTTATAATCGTCAGCCCCTTACCTTTGTAAAAGATCTCTTGGCCCTTTCTTTTATCTTATTTTTAGCATGTGGGGTAGCTGGCCTTTGTTTAAACTTCTAGCACACAAGTCCATTTTTTTGTAGATGTGTATAATGGCATAACCACATTTTAGGGATCCTAATCGGACCCATGTCTCTGGTCTTATCAATTAACTCTAAAATTAATCCTGGTTATATGTAAAATTTTGTAACGAATGCTTGGGACCTTTTTGAATAATACGGGTTGTGAACCTTAACTCAAAAATTTTCATTGAACAACGGATTTATTTATTTTTACCGTTTAACACTTGTGCTTCCAAAAAATGCCCTTCAAATGTGGTCACGTGAAATGCACCTAATCATCTTCATTAGTCATTTTGAACCACTGTTTTTTGTTGGACCAGAATGACTCAAATTAAATGCTTGAGGAACCAAATTGAACTATTGAAAACCAAAATGACACAAATCACATAATTTGGAGAACAAAAATAAATTTTGCCTATGAAAAATATATGATTGTTTTTATTTCTTGATATAGTTATTTGAATTATTTTTACAATCAAATGGTTTTGATTTTGTCTTACTAAAAGTTGAATTAAAAAAAATTTAAATTATGAAAGATCTATATCTATTTGAATTACTTAAGAGATACAAAGATACATCCTTATGGTTTGTAATTCACGATTAACGTCAATAAGATACGATCTGACTATGCACAACTCTAATATGACATGCAAGTTAATTAATAGTTCTAAATACAATTTAGAGTCGATGTAGTTGATGCAATAATCAGAAATGAACTTAAGAATAATTAATATAAAATACAGCTCCATAGTGCTATAAACTCCTACAAAACCATTGTGCTAAGAAATTGGTCAAAAGCATTCAAACCTCAAAAAACTTGCTAGTATATTCCAATGGAAACGTGATTGAGAGAACTTTTATACCATATTCACATTCAAAGCTATAGGGTAAAAAATCGTAAGTACATTAATAGTCATTTTGCCTGATAAGATGACAATCCCAATTTATTTACAAATGAATATTGTTCAATCTAGTACATTTGTCTTTCAATTATTAGCAATTATTACACAGGGTTTTACTAATGCATATACATACAAATGCAGGTTTATAGTTGAGAACACCGGCGAGCTGCAATCACACGATATGATGGTACTAAGTTGTCCATTTGTACGTTGGAGTAACGCTGCACCCAAAAGTGTTGTCATGGTATGACTCTTCTTTGTTTCTTCCAAGTATAAACATAATATACAAGTATGTAAAAATAAAACATAAGCACAAAATGTAATGGAGTCCATTATTGCAAATTAAGGAATTTACGCATGTTTCCCAGATGAAGCTTTCTCCTTCGCCAATTTCTCAAACAGGCTTCCATCGTAAAAACCTCTAACCGTATCTTTGTGCAGCAAACCGTTCTTGTCCTTGCTAAGATCATATAAAATCTTCCACTCGAAGTAGCTTTGAATCCTGTTCATTCCAAAATTATCACTTTGCTAAATAGCTATGAAGGAAAATTAGTCGTTATTAAACTGTTCAATTTTGAAATTAATTAAAAAAAAATATAGCTGACCTTCCGAAAAAGTCCTTAGGAACCCTGTTTGCCTGTCGCATTTCCTTTAGTTCTTGTGCTGTTAAATAGTCTGAATTGGTGCATGCATGCTTGCTGAAAATCTCCTCAAACTTTGAAGGAACAAACCTTCCGAGAAAGTAAAATTAAAATCCATGTAAGAGGTCAAGTATCTTTAAAAAGTTTAGCACAACCTAAGAATAACAAACAAATTTATATAATAAAGTACAATACAATTAAAATGTCAAAAGATAAATAAAATGACTTTTGCTATTCGCGGTTGAGATCTCTTTAAATTTTACTTTAAAGTCAACCCGACGACTAATATTAACAATCCAAATTTAATAAGTAAAATATGACACTGAAAGTGTATTTAAGGTGACTTTTAAAAATGTTTTTAATACTTATAATTTCTCATATATTCTTTAAAAAAAATAATAGTGTTTGGAACTACCATTATCACCGTCACCCATATCGCCCCACCACCCCCCCACCACCACCTTCTTTGCCACAACCACCATCACCGCTGTTGTCACCACCAATGTCGTCACTCCACCACCACAACTTTACCCACCACCTCACCACCCCCATCACCCTCTGCCACCACCATCGTTGTTACCACCATACCACTCTCTCACCGCCCCACCACTACCACCCCATCACTCCCTCTACTACAACAACCACCACCACTATCCCTACCATCACCATCGTCGCCACTACCACTCTCACCACCCCAACAACCCTTACCGCTCAACCACCACCATCCCCACTACCCCCTTCGCCCACCACTACCACCACCGTCACCTCCACCCCACCACCACCCTATCACTACTGCCATTGCCCTACCATCAACACTAGCCCTACCACTGCCATTATCATCCACCATCATTATCATCGCTCACTCACATAATAACGGATACTTAAATTCCTTTCTTTCTTTTTTATATTTGGGATTTGATTTTAAATGTGAATACAAATATATTTATTGATGACCATTTTTTTATTACTTTGTACTTTTAGGCACATGCAGTAACTAGTTAATTTATATAATAAGACAGAGCGGCATTCTTAAGCTCGTGACTTATCAAAATCTAACACACTACAAGAAAAAGGCCCTTTTGTGACAAATTTTTTACGGCGGACGTGTTTGCTGTCACAAAAGACATATTTGAGACAATTTTTTGTGACGGCTGTGTTTGCCGTCACAAAAAACGTGTTTGTGTTAATATTTGTGGCAGTTATTTTTTCTGCCGTAAATAGTGTCATAAACTCAAAAGAAATTTTTGT
>CM042194.1:1128006-1187086 GCA_023539305.1 Ilex asprella | reverse complement strand
GGGGGGGGGGGGGGGGTTGGGTTGCTAAGAAAGGTAGGAAGGGATTTTAAAAGATGAAAAACTTGAAACTGCTTTACAGCTTTTGTGTATTATGGATTCACAAAGGGTGTATTCTTATCTCCGGTGTGTTGATGTGATGTTCTCCAGTTCTGGTGTGTGTGTTTATATAGAGTGCCCAAACATGATTGAAAGGGTTGTCTTTTTTTATTCTATTCTGGGTTTCCTTAGAGTAACAGAATTGACAGCTTGCCATTCCTATGTCCAGTGTCCATCAAGCAATATCAACATTTTTATTTTTTTTTTGGGTCAAGAAGCAATATCAACATAAGTCCTCAGAATAACTGCATCTTTCCCTCCAAAATGAAGTAACAGAATAGTGACTTCACATGGGGTTCAGGAAGGTTTTCCAGACGTAATTCCAATCATTGGTGTTAAAAAACTAACTATGTTCAAAATATTTATGTATTTTTTTTTTATCTCTTTTCATAAATAAATAAATAAAAGCTTTCAGGGTTTAGCCGAATTGTTCACTATTGTTTTTTTATTTTTAAAAATTCTGTCGATTAGAGATCAAGCAGTCAATCATTGGGTTTAACAATTATTGATTTACTGTTTATCCTTCTGTTATTGTTTATGCATTTGTTATAGACACATCCTTAAATTTTGGAAATGTTGAATGTTTATTGTACTAATGCTCTATGACCATTCTTAAAAAGAAAAATTCCACTATTCTTAGTGATGGAACCTATTGTGGGCTGAGTGAAGCCCCATAATTTATTTGTAGACGATTGAAATTGATAGAAGTAAAAAAAATTGCAAACTTGAGTGGAGGGTTTAGTTCACAATCGATGTGAACTTTGAAGTAGGAACAAATTTGATTGTTTTCCAAACTAATACCTTATTTTTGTATCTTTTTTTTATTATATTACGTGATAGATCATTGTTACAGCGAATAATCAACTATAATAATATTTGTACTACATCTATAGTAATTGAGGACTTGGCTTCTTGGTATCCCGCTTATTGGGCATAATACACCAGATTAGCTTTATATTTCGTGCTAAAAAACTTTTACTGTGTGGTAAGCGATACATATGTGGTGCTTGTTATGGGTTTGCAATACATCTGTCAATAAGGTTAGACAAAATAAGATTTTTACCGCACCACCTACTTTTAATTGTATATAATTGAATTTGTGTCATTTCATATTCGTACCATGTACAATTCATGTTCAGTTATAAATCTATTTTATTTAACTGAATTTGTATGGACTTATTTATATGGTGGGTTCACCACATCAATTTAGCACTTGAATCCTATAAAAAATAAGTTTCAATCAGCAAATTTGATGTCAAATTTCAGTTTTTTCTTCCCTTCTAGAATTATCAGAACTAGTTACACCAAATATTTATTCTAGAGTAACTTGCAATCTTTATGAGTGTAATTGCATTGAAGTCGAACCAAAGTTCATTGTGGAAGCAACCACAATTGGGAATCAAAAGTTGTCTTCAATAGACGAAAACTTCTCTACATGAAACAGGGATGACAAAGTTGACTATCATTTATGCTTATCGAATCGATTATAGGCTCAAAACGTTGGATCTAAGTAGATAATACATTAGCATTTGATTTATGCTTAATCTATATAGAGCAGAACTAATGAGGTTGGCTGCTTGATATATAGCTATAAGTTTTCTAGAGCTGATTGAAAAATCAAATGAATCTAAAATATGTTTGAGATTGTAACAAAGGTAGTATACAAAGAATATTCATTGCGCCCCTCAGGGACTGGCCAAATTTGGAGTTAAGCATGTAAGTAAAATAATTATTATGTGGCAACGAAATTTGGTTACAAAATCTTATATTCTAATAACACGCTAATCGTTCACTATTCTAAAAGCTTGAACAGATAGAAAGAGGGTATGACCTAAATTTCTAATTAATATTCATGTTTTTTTGGTCTCTTGGGTGTCTGTATACATGATCGTGTAGTGTATTAAGTAAAAATTTGAAAATCTAGTAGGCTTCAATGTCCATACACCACCACCACCTGAGAGGAAGTTCATGCCCTGTTGTTTCTTCAAAGAAGGGTTTAAGTGAAGTGTATTTTAGAAATTGTTTATGTCATTCCTAAGTTATTGTTAAGCTGGCTCCATATAAACAATAAAGTTTTCAACATGTTACCTTTCTTTCTACATAATATTTTGTGTCATTTTTTTTTGTTGACAACTCGATGCCTTGCTATGGATCTCGCAGGCGCATTCGATCTTTATGTTATTCGGAGAAATGTTTAATTTGGTATGTTTGTGTCTACCACGTTAAACATAATCCCCGCTGGAAGTGTACATGATCTAAAAAATTACGTGCTCAGATTGCAAATGCCCTAACACCACAAAAAATCTATGAAATTTCAACGACAACGAAAATATCTTGATAGTTTAATTTGTTATCTATTTTTGTGACAGAAAAAAATTCTTATTAGTTTATTATTTATTTTATTAACAGAAAAGTTGATTAATTAATCTATATCTATATTACTAATAAAACTACCTTAATGTGGTTAGATCAGTTGAAGAAATTCTTGGTGCCTTGGCTAGGAGAACCTTGGCCATGGATGATTTTGAAAATGTTATACATACAACTGAGATCACTAACCTGAGATATTCTGGTGTTCAGTTTACTTGGTGTAATATTAGGGGTTCTGGCTGTACTGTTAGGAAATTGGATAGATCGGGGAATGATATCAAAGCTAAAAAATGTTCTTTTAAGTTCTTCAATTTCATTGCAGAGAGGGAGGATTTTCTTTCCATTGTTAGTAATGTTTGGCAAGCTCAAGTTAGGGGAACTATTCAATTCCAAGTCAATCAAAAGCTAAAACCCACTTGACCAAGCACTTAGGACTCTTGAAAAAGAATTGGTGGGAAAAAGCTTTGAGGCCCTAGTGGTTCAATGCAGGTGACAAAATCTCATCCTTCTTCTTCAAATCTATCTCAAGTAGAAGGAACAATTCCAAGATTATCACCATACAAAGACAAGATGGGTTGCTTGCTAAAGCAGATAAGAAAATTAAAGATGAGGCAGTGAATTTTTTCCAAAACTTAATGGATAGGAGAAACTCTCAGGATCCTTGCAGAACTACTGCTATACAGAATATTTTGCGAAGCACCATTTCAAGGGAGGAAGTTCAGATCCTTAGTAATGAAGTTACTGGGGCTGAAATTAAATCAGTTTGCTTCTCTCTCAATCCCAATAAAGCTCCAGTTCCTGATGGATTCAATTAGTTATTCTTTCAAAAGACATGGTCAATCATTGGTGAAGACATTGTTGCTGCTGTTAAAGAATTTTTTTTCCACAAATCAGCTTCTCAAGGAATTGAATGCTACTACTATTGTTCTTGTTCCTAAAGTATCCAACCCCACAAGCATGTCAGATTCTAGACCTATCTCATGTTGTAATACCCTCTGTAAGGCAAACTCCCAAATTATTGCCAATTGGCTTAAAATTCTTCTTCCCCATGTGATCAACCCATCTCAAACTGCCTTTATAAAGGGTAGGAGAATTGGGGACAATATTCTTCAAACCCAAGAATTGCTTAGGAACTATTATAAGAATGATGGGGTTCCCAAGTGTGCTATCAAGGTTCATTTAATGAAGACTTTTGATATGGTTGACTGAGATTTCTTGCTTGATGTGCTAGTTGCTCTTAATCTTCCCAAAATTGTGGTCAAATGGATTAGGGAATGCATTACTACTCCTAAGTTTTCTATCAATATTAATGGTGAATTGGCAGGGTACTTCCCAAGCGGTAGAGGTTTTAGACAAAGAGACCCAATGTCTCCTTATTTATTTGTCATTGTGATGGAAGTACTGTCAAGAATTCTTGAGCAAGACATTCAAGATGAGCCTCAATTTAAATATTATTGGAGATACAAAAGGCAAAAGATTTCCCAACTCTGCTTTGTTGCTGACTTAATCATGCTATGCCATGGGGACCCCAAATTTGCCGAAGTTCTAAAAAAGGCGCTTGATAAATTCCAAATGTTATTTGGTTTAAAGGCCAATCCTTCCAAAAGCCACATCTTCCTTTCAGGTGTTCTTGATGAGCAACAACAGTTGATGGCTGGATGTTTTGGTTTTTCCATTGGTTGTCTGCCTTTGAATTATCTTGGGATCCTTGTTATCACCATTAAGCTTAAGATGCATGACTGCTCTTTGTTACTTGATAAAGTGGATTCTAGGATTAATTCGTGGGTTAATAGAGATTTGTCTTGTGCAGGGAGACTTCAGCTTATTAAATCTGTGTTATGTAGCATTCAAGCGTATTGGGTCAATCATCTTATGCTTACTAAGAAAGTCCTCCATACTAATTGATCAGAAACTAAGATCTTTTTTATGGTCTAGAACTGATATGAAAACAAAGGGGGTCAAAGTTGCTTGGAGTGAGGTATGTATACCCATAAAGGAAGGGGGCTTAGGCTTGAAAGATTTAAGGGCATGGAATAAAGCTCTCATGCTCAAGCATCTCTGGCACTTAATTTCTGACGAGAATAACACTTGGACCAGCTGGATCAAAGATCACCATCTTAGAGGCAGGAGCATTTGGGAAGCCTAACCATCACAAGTCTGTTCATGGAACAAGAGAAAGTTATTGCAAGTCAGAGAATTAGCAAGACATTTCATTCTTTATGTTATTGGAAATGGTAGGAGTACATCTTTGTTGCATGATTTTTGGCATCCTAACGGTTCTAGAGTGATTTATGATTCTGGGATCCCTAAGAATGTCAAGGTTGCCTCCATTATCCAAGGTAACCAGTGGAGGTGGCCTTCAGTAAATCCTAGAAACTCCAAAGATATTGAGGAGATCATCTCTACTATGCCCAATTTCTCCCCAACAATTGAAACAAAGGATGAGATCAAACGACTTCCCCAAGTTAATGGAAAATTCTCTACTTCTTCAGCTTGGAATGTAATAAGGACCACCAAATCAGAGGTGTTGTGGTACCATCTTATTTGGTTCAATCTATGCATTCCTAGATCCAGATTTATCCTTTAGATTGCTATTAGGTGTAGACTGGCCACAAAGGACATAATCCATAGTTTCATACCTAGTAGTGGAACTATATGTGTGTTTTGTAGAGTTGATCAAGAATCTCATTCTCATCTTTTCTTTGAATGCTCTTACGCAGAGAGTGTTTGGAGGAATGTCACTAGTAAGTGTGATTGGTCATGGCGATCTTCTTCTTGGCAGAGTCTCATTGAGGCTATGTCCACCCAATGGAAAGACAAGAATTTATAGAATTCTATTATGAAACTTTGTCTTGCTGTCACTGTTTATGTTTTGTGGGGTGAAAGAAATCATAGAATTTTCACCAAAGAGTATAAAGATCCAGGTACTACCCAAATGATTGTTTTGAATATAGTGAGAAGTAGGCTCCTCTCAATCAAAGTCAAGGACACTCCTATTCATAGACAGGTTGCTTCTCCTTGGCAACTTTCAGGCACTTGTTTTTACACATGATGTATTTTCTGTTTGCTATTTACCGACTGTGTAGTCTGGGGGGAGTGCAAAATGCAGCCCCCCAGACTTCCTCTACTTGTTTTTGATGGAATGATTGTTGGTTGTTGTTGTTTTCTCCATGTTTCTTTGTTTTGGTCTTTACCTTAGGGGTTGAATGTTGCTTTGTACATTTGTTTTTCTTCAATACAGTTTCCTGTTTATTTACCCCAAAAAAATTACCTTAAGTGAAAAACTTTTAATTTATTATTTTATCGTTATAAAAAGGTATAAAAACCACACTATCTTTCTATAGTTAAATATCTAAATTTCAATCATATCCTTATATATTTAAATCTCTAAATTACCCTCTAACATTTTTTTATTCTCTATTATCTTTGTATAAATATCAAATCTATGAAAATTTTTAAACTTTTGATTTACTATTTTACGCTTATAAAAAAGTTTTAAATACTACACTATCTTTCCATTGTTAAATATCTAAATTATAATCATATCCTTATGTATTTAAATCTCCAAATTATCCTCAAACATATCTTTTAATTATCTATTATCTTTGTATAAATATTAATATCTATGAAAAATTTTAATTGACTACGTTACCCTTAAAAAAATATATGAATCATTATAGTTTTCAATAAAGTGTTTAAAAACTTTATCAATAGATCATTAATATTTTTAAATATAAAGATAATATTATGCCTATATGTACATATTTATATATATGTATTTTTTTTCATCTATACTACTAATAAATAATCAAACTTTTGTCTTAGCATGAAAACAAATTTATTCAATATTTTATTCTTATAAAGAATTTTAAATACTACACTATCCTTCTTTAGTTAATTATCTAAATTACCATTATAAACTTATGTGTTCAAATCTCCAAATTGCCCCTAATTTTTTTTTTAATTTTGTATTTACTATATATAAATATCAGTATCTATGAAACTTTTTAATTGACTTCATTATCCTTATTAATATATATGCATTACTATAGTTTTCAATAAAACGTTCAAAAACTTCATCAATCTAATATTACTCAATTCAAAGATAACATTATGCTTACGAATATATAATTTTTTCATCCAAAATTTCAACCATTTCATTTTTAAGATAAAAAATAATTTTATGTAGTTTTTTAAAAATAATTTATGTTAAATTAATATAATTCTTCCATCACACTAAACTTTTCATGGTTTATTAAGAGTTTATATAAAAAAAAATTATAGTGTATTTTTAAGTAAAACATGAATTTTAGAATTTTAATATTTTTTTAAAAAAATATTAGGATTAATAGCACTTTTAATCACTAAAATATGTATATTTTGTTAGTTTGGTCCTCATTGCATCAATTTTATTAATTTGATCTTTAAAATATTTAGTTAATGTCTAAATGATCCATATACGGACAGTCTATTAAGTTTTGGGCATAATAGATCATGCGTTGGCCACTTGATACTATTTGAAGGAATGACACATTTTCGGCAAAATAAACTTAATGGACCGTCTGATTAGGGACAGTTTAAAGAAATGAATATTTTATGGACTAAATTGATAAAATTTATATATAGAGGACTAAACTGATAAAAAAATATATTTTAGAGACCAAAAGTGTTATGAACCCTATTTTATTCTTACTGACTTAACTAATTCCTAATTATAGCAAGCATTAATTAGAATATTGACAATTATTTTTATTTTATTTAATAAATTATAAGATGAAACCTAATCAAATGAATTTTAAATTAATTATTTTTATCTTTTTTCTTATAGTTAGAACAACGTATCTTTGAGAACATACAATATTTTTCAAATTCTATAGTATAATACAAGCAATAAAAATATAATTTTGATAAACTTAATATGATATTTAATGTAGGTACACTTACACCTAATACTTTTTATTAATATTTTGTATACGAAAACTTTTTAGGTGCATCGCACGTGGTGCATTGCTAGTTACATAGATATATTTTGAGATTTTATTGACATCACATAAATTTCTTGAGATTTGCATATTATCATAAAATATCCTTATGCTACTTTTGGTACTCGATAATACTTTTAAGGTAGGAATAAAATGAGATGTACATTATCAATGTTTAACAACAAATAGGATTAAACACTAGAATAAACTTAAAAATTCACTCGAATATTTAGATAAATAAATATTAGAAAAATCCTTACACCCGGACCTAGACTCAACCCTAGACCTAGACCTAGCTATGACCTCTGACTCGAGACCCGACCCCGAGGAATTCATTGAACCGAATTCTTTACAGACGTAGCATTTCCGGCACGAGTTGAAGAGCAGAGTAAATTCAAACAAGGCCTTGAAGGTAACAACATGAATGGAATGACGGTTCATAGAGAAGCATTGGGAGACATCCCGAATCAGGCGAGAATTTGTCAAAGTAGGTCAAATGGTAAAAACAATGTTCAGCATGTCAGTGAAAGGGATTGGGACATGTTGGACTAGGCTAAAGTACTTGTGCAAATTGTTGAGGTAGGTAGAGCTCCACACCACAATGAGCACTAGGGCCAAAAGAAGGTCCAAAGCCGTAATGCAGATCTCTAGGATAGAGATAGGAATACCAGGTGCCATCATATTGAATGCCTTGGTCAGGAGGAGTTGCTTTTGGAACGTAAAGAAACCATTCCAGTCCTCGATTTGGAGGAAATGGTATCCAAACGGGCCGTGTTTTTTTTTTTTTTGGGTAAATGAATGAATATTATAACAAAGCAAAAGCTGTAGTGATTACAAAGCAACAGCCTACATATCTCAAAATGAGATGATCAAAAGAGACAAAGCAACTGCCTACATATCTCAACATGAGATGAACAAAAGAGAAGAAAAAATCTGGGAAGGGTGTTGTGTAGGTGACAGTAACCTTCACAGATTAAAAAAAAAGTTGAAAAAGAACAACTTCATCCTCATGTACCAAAACAAGAGCTAGGTAGCCTCCAATCAATTGCAAGTTCCCTATTATTGGGGGTATTCTCGATTTTAAGTGAGAAAAGTCTGTACCTTACAGTAGAGAGGATGTTCTGCTGGATATGTAAAGGATCCCTGAATTCATTGTTGAAAATTCTTTGGTTCCTTTCCCTCCAGATCACATAAACTGCAGTAGCCAAGCACAGTTTCCTGACTGAGTTAATAAGAGCTTTTCCTTTCCAATCATTTGCATAATGTTGTATCAATTGCTGCCATGGAAGCCTTAAGAATTGCATATAGCATTTGGAGGAGATAAATTCCCAAATTCTTCCTGAGAAAGAGCATTCAAAGTAAAGGTGAAGGTGAGATTCAGGACTCTCCCTACATAATACACACATTGTACTAGTATTAGGAGAATAGCGCTAAATTCTGTCCTTAGTAGCCAACCTCTCCTTGATTGCAAGTCATAGAATGAAGCTAGTCCTGGGAATATTGTGACTAAACCAGACAATGTTATGCCAACTAACTTCAGGTTGTTTATTCCTCAATTTTTTCAGTGCTGATTCTGTAGTGTAGATGCCATTACTATTGAGGATCCATTTGACCTTGTCCTGCCTATCCACGTTAGGAAGATAATTAGGCATTGAGGCAGTGATTTCCATAATTTCTCCATTATGCCTTGCATTGATTCTTGGCCAAACCCACTGGTTATCTTGAATTATATGACTGAATTTAGCAGAATGGGGCAACCTTGTGAGAGACATAATCCTAGAAGACCAACATAGCAATAAAGGCCCTGCAGGATGCCAGTTATCAAACCAAAGTGAAGTATTTCTCCCATCCCCAATTATGTTGAGGAAAAATAACCTAGCTGTGTCTCTCATCCTTAGAATCTTCCTCCAGTTCCATGAGCAAACATGTGGTATTTTTGCTTCCCAAATACTTTTCCCTTTCAGGTGATTTTCCAAGACCCAATTAGACCATATGTTGTTCTCATCAGTAACCAAATGCCATAGATGTCTTAACATAAGGGCCTTATTACAGGCTTGGAGGTCTTTATTCCCAAACCCCCTTCCTTCCTTGGGAGGCAGACTTGATCCCAAGCAACTTTAGCACCCCTAGCTTTGAGATCCGGACCAAACCATAAGAACCTCCTAAAAATTTGTGCAATATGTTTCAGCACCTTCTTAGGCAAAATCAAATGACTGGCCTAGTAGATGGCTATACTGCACAATACATAACTTATAAGTTGGAGTCTTCCAGCAAATGAAAGAGATCTGTTCACCCAAGATTTGATCCTAGCTTCAACATTCTCAACAAGTGTCACACAGTCCTGCATCCTCAACTTGGTTGTAATGATAGGAATACCAAGATATTTCAATGGTAAGCTTCCCCTTGAGAAGCCAAAGCAGTTGAAAATATGCATCCTTTGTTCAACACTAATAGTTGAAATAAAAATGTGGCTCTTCTCTGGGTTCGCCCTAAGTCTAGACAAAACCTGGAATTTTTCCAAGGCATTTCTTAAAACTATAGCAGAATTAATATCACCATGACAGAACATCATCAAATCATCTGCAAAACAGATATGATCAATTTTGAGTCTATTGCATTTCCAATGAAACTTGAAGTGATGTGATTCCTGAATCTCTTTCTTTAAAATCCTTGAGAAGACTTCCATGACAATCACAAACAAAAAAGGGGACAAAGGGTCGCCCTGCCTAAGACCCCTTGCACTTGGAAAGTATCCAACCAACTCTCCATTCATGTTTATAGAGAACTTTAGAGTAGAAATGCACGCTCTGATCCATTGGACAACCAAAGGGGGAAAGTTAAGTGCTAACAGTGTCTCAAGAAGAAATCCCCAATCAACCGTATCATAAGCTTTCATCAAATCCACCTTAATCGCACACTTGGTGCTACCTTCCTCCTTATGGTAATTCCTCATCAGTTCTTGTACCAAGAGAATATTGTCCCCAATCCTTCTACCAGCCACAAATGTCGTTTGAGAGGGGCTAACAATATTTGGTAGCAAGGGTTTTAACCTATTGGCAATGATCTTGGAAATTATCTTGTATATAGTATTACAGCAAGAGATAGGTCTAAAATCACTCATGGTGGATGGGTTCTGGACTTTGGGCACGAGAGCAATGATAGTAGAATTTATCTCTATAAGAAGCTCTCCAGTTATAAAAAACTCCTTAACTGCCAGACAAATATCCTCACCTATAATGGACCAAGCTTTTTGGAAAAAGTACCCATTGAATCCATCAGGGCCGGGGGCTTTATTCCCATTAAGGGTAAAACATACATTCCTTATCTCATCACTTGTAACTTCATAACTTAGAGAAGATGTTTGTTCATCTGGCAAGGGTTGGATCAAATTCCTTAGGATTGAACGCATGTCAGGATGCTGTGAGTTGGTTTTGCCTAATAGAGACTTGAAAAAATGAATGGCTTCAAGTTTCACCTCTTCCTCTTCTTCCACTAAAGAGCCATCATGCTTGCGGATAATAGAGATTTTTTCCCTGTTGAGCCTATTAGTGATTGATTTGAAAAAGAAGGCTGAATTTCTATCCCCTGCTTCAAGCCACTGTATTCCGGATTTTTGTCTCAAGAATTCTTCTTCCTGTTTGAGTGCCTCAGCGAATAGCTTTAGAAGTTCCTTCTCCTGATACCTAAGAGAGTGATCCATAGGATTTCTATCCAGGTTCCTTTGGCATTCAGCTAATGCTAACTTAGCATCCATGGATTTCTTTGGAATATCACCAATCTTCTCTTTATTCAACTTCTTGAACTCAATTTTAAGTAATCTAAGCTTCTGACATACTTGAAATTGCTTTGTACCTCTGATCTGATCTCTCCATACGTGATTCACAATATCGAGAAAATCCTCCCTTTTAGCAATGAAGTTAAAAAACTTAAAAGGACTCTTTCTTGCCTTCTTAACCTTCCCCATCCTAACCACAGCTGGGCTATGATCAGAGATTCCTGTTGGTAAGAATTCTGTTGTAGCTTGATTGTATCTATGAGTCCAACATTCATTGACCATCACCCTATCAAGCTTCTTGAAAGTATAGTGTTGATTGTCTCTTTTGTTCCACCAAGTGTGAAGTAAACTTGAAAAGTTAAGATCTTCCAGTTCAGCTTGTTGTATAGAATCTTCAAACTCCTCCATGGCCTTTGTTCTCCTGTTACACCCCCCTGTAATCTCTTCAGAAGTCCTAACAACATTAAAGTCACCCAAGACTATCCAAGGTGATGTTGAGAACATCCTAGCATGGCATTCCAAGTCTCTCCAAAGTCTCATCCTTTCTCTATCATCATTAGCCCCATAAACAACTGAAACATTAAGAGTAGCCCTGCTCTCAATGTGGTAGACTGTGCAGTGTATGACTTGATCAATATCAACAATTTTAATAACCTTCAAAATATTGGGGTTCCAAGTAATCCAAACGGGCCGTGTTTTGGCCTGGGCTAAGAAGAAACTAAAGCAATTAGAGGTGGTCTGATCCCTGCTCGGGGCCATTGCCTAAAGCCAGCCGGAAGAAACATCAGGGTCATAAGTAGGAGAGATAGAGAGCTCTGGGAAGTAGGCACGAAACCATAGTTGAAGAACCTGGAGATCCAATAGGTCTTTAATTTAATGGTATTTCTTGTCTTGTAAAGGATTTGTCTTCAAGTCAAGAGTTCAAATTCCTCTCCCCTTCCCCTCCCAAAAAATAAATAAAAATAAAAAGAACCCAGAGAGGGCCTGCTCCTTTTTCCATGTCCAAGAGGCAACGTTTCAAACATCCCTCGATAGAGGTGGGCAAGTATAGTAGGAGTTGGGGCATATGATACTACCGCGGCCAAGTTGATGTCCTTTGGAATGAATCTCTGGTAATCTTGAATGACGAAGAACAGAAGAAGAAGTGATTGAGCTAGAAAAGCAAGAAAAAGATGTGCTTATAGTCCGTGATAATAGAATGAATATGGCCACGATAGACCTTGATGAAATGAGAGTAGGCTAAGATCAACTTCCCCTCGGAATTAATATATGAAAAGCCTAGTCCACACAAGAAACCAAAGCATTAACTTTGGCACCGAAAGGAGGAAGGTTGAGGAGAGCAGATATGCCATAAATAGGAAAAGCCATCATGCCAAAGCGAAGATAGAAGGCATTGTCAGCCACAGACCAATAGAAGTGAGATGAAGAAAAGAGAGGTCTATCAATGGGCATAGTAAATACCAAGGCATCGCCACAAACTACATTTGGCCTTAACATGCACGACCTATGAAATTCATTCTAGAAAAGGGAATTTCCATACATGAATAGGGTTTCTTGTACTCCAGTTAGTCATTTCAATCGTTCATCTCGTTTAAACAGAAGAGGATCATAAGAAACAGGGTTGTACTTGCGAACAGAAGCTTGAGGGTAAACAGTAAAATAATTGATTTTCTCATAAACTTTGGCAATTGCCTCCTTAAGGGACGCAAAGTGAGAGTTGAAAGAAGACGCCATTGCCAAAGAAAAGAGAATTGAAAAAATCAGGTCAATAACAAAATCAAATCTGACGAGAAATATATATGTGAGCAATGTGAATCATCGTAATGATGAAATGATATGAACAAATAGCGTGCCAACTATTTTTTGTTGATTTGAAAAGATGGAAAATGATTGTGACACTACACGAGGAGATCAAGTAGCATACACTGTGAAGTATAACCAATCACAAGGTGACAACTAAGCAAAGAGATTAAGGCAAAAACAGTTCAAATTCAAAGAACCAAAATGACACTCTGAAAAGAAGGCTTATCAATGCGTCATTTTGGGGGGCAATGTTTACATCAAAACTATGAGAAAATCTAAGAATAACACATGGCACAATCTAGCGGCTAGAGACGAGTCAAAAAAGTCCTAGACAACTAGGCGGTTATAAGGAAAGATCTTCAAAGATCTCGGAAAGTTGAGAACCAGGTGAAGACGTGGAGTAAATATTGAATACAACGGTGGTACCATGTCACAATTGATGACATGGTATCACCAACCAATAATAAAATTTTAAATGAAAAAAATGAGCCCCACTTGGACTTACATGGCAGGAGGGTGAGAAGTTATTTGCTAACATGACAGATTAGTTATTAATTTGTGTGGGGTTTGTGTGCTTATTCATTTTATTATTATTAGTTGGTGATACTACATCACCTTGTCACGTGGTATCACCGTTGTAATGAATATTTTCTCCAAGACGTAGCATCATGGAGACGTCGGTTGTAAACAATTTAGGGCATGATGATAGGCGTTGAGGGAGAAACCATAAGTATAGACTAAGTGGCCTAAAAAGATGAACAAAAATATATTTTACCTATGAAAAATATATGTTTTTTTTTAATTTCTTGATATAGTTATTTGAATTATTTTTACAATCAAATGCTTTTGATTTGGTTTTACTAAAAGATGAATAAAAAAAAATTTAAATTACGAAAGACCTATGTCTATTTGAATTAGTTAAGAGATACAAAGATACATCCTTATGATTTGTAGTTCACGATTAACGTGAATAAGATACGATCTGATTTTACACAACTCTAATATGACATGACAAGTTAATTAACAGTTCTAAATACAATTTAGAGTCGATGTAGTTGATGCAATAATCAGAAATGAACTTAAGAATAATTAATATAAAATACAGCTCCATAGTGCTATAAACTCCTACCAAACCATTGTGCAAAGAAATTGGTCAAAATCACTCAAACCTCAAAAAACTTGCTAGTGTATTCCAATGGAAAACGTGATTGGGAGAACTTTTATACCATATTCACATTCAAAGCTATAGGGTAAAAAATCGTAAGTACATTAATAGTCATTTTGCCTGATGGGATGACAATCCCAATTTATTTACAAATGAATATTGTTCAATCTGGTACATTTATCTTTCAATTATTAACAAATACTACACAAGGTTTTACCAATGCACAAATGCAAGTTTATAGTTAAGAACACCGGCGAGCTGCAATCACACAATACAACGGCACTAAGTTGTCCCTTTGTACCCTGGAGTAACGCTGCACCAAAAAAGTATTGTCCTGGTATGACTTTTCTTTGTTTCTTCCGAGTATAAAACTAATATAAAAGTATATAAAAACAAAACATAAGCACAAAATGTAATGGAGTCGATTATTGCAAATTAAGGACTTTACGCGTATTTCCCAGATGAAGCTTTCTCCTTCGCCAATTTCTCAAACAAGCTTCCATCGTAAACACCTCTAATCGTATCTTTGTGCAGCAAACCGTTCTTGTCCTTGCAAAGATCATATAAAATCTTCCACTCGAAGTAGCTTTGAATCCTGTTCATTCCAAAATTCTTACTTTGCTAAATAGCTTTGAACCAAAATTAGCCGTTATTAAGCTGTACAATTTTGAAATTAAAAAAAAAATAACATACCTTCCGAAAAAGTCCTTAGGAACCCTGTTTGCCTGTCGCATTTCCTTTAGTTCTTGTGCTGTTAAATAATCTGAATTGGTGCATGCATGCTTGCTGAAAATCTCCTCAAATTTTGAAGGAACAAACCTTCCAAGAAAGTAAAATTAAAATCCATGTAAGAGGTCAAGTATCTTTAAAAAGTCTAGCACAACTTAATAATAACAAACAAGTTAATTTATATAATAAGACAGAGCGGCATGCTTAAGCTCGTGACTTATCAAAATTTAACAAGGGCTTATATCGATTAGATCCAACGACTTATTTTACGACTTATGTCTAAATCTTTTACATTTTTACCATTATGTCAAAATCGTTGTGATTTTCTTAAGGGGGCCAATACATTACACATAATTGAATTATTTGTTGAGAGCACCAGGTATTCCTTCCTTCTGTGTCATATGTACCAGAGTCACTCCCATGCTTGGCTCTCTGAATGTTTTTAATTTCTATTGGGAAGAGTAGAGAAGGGAATTTTCCCTGCAGCATACAAAACAAAATAGTTCATTCTACATTAAAACTTTCCAGAAGTCTATGCATCAAATCATCATTTCAAGTGGAAAAAAACTATAAGTCTTACAAAGTTTAATTCATGGCAAAACATCAACAATTTGTTTAAATATGTTGCAAAATTTTTACATTTTTCGTGTTTCTTACTAATCGTTGAATGTTATTTGTGTAGATTATTTGGCCACAAAAAAAAACTTTCAAATTGCCATTTTTGAGAAATAATTATGATGCTAATTGCTCTCAATTTTATGTTTTTTTTATAATTATTTAGATTGATTATTTAATTGGGATTAACTTTTTAATTGATAATTATTATTTTTTTTGTTATAAACTGTCTTCAATCACATGTCTATGCTAGTTCAAATATGTGTATGCATGCATATATATATATATAGAGAGAGAGAGATATTACAGGTCTAGTTTTGCCACTGAGAAAAAGATGGACAAAAATGGCGAGAGCGGTAGACCTGAGAATGCCACACCCAATTGCACGACCACCTGATTAACCCAAAACAAAACAAAAAAATAAAAACAAACCTCATCAAAATTTTCATGTATATAGAGTTCATTTCAACCGAAAAAAACAAAACAAAACAAGACAAAAAACTTTTTAGGGGAGAGAAAAACCTTGATAGGTTTCCCAAGGATAAAGAATTCCGTCTTTGTTCTGATCAAAGAACATAACATGCTTTTGGAGGGCGGTTGGTTCAGTATCTACTCCTGCATACAAATTTTTCCATACGCATATCAAATAACTTTTCAAGAACTGTATGCATCACATTCTCCACATATAATCCACAAATTCTGAGAAGGACTAATTACACTTTGGAGAACCCTTAGCTATGTACTCCTTTTTACTTTGTGCATTGAAGTATTGAATTTTTCATGAACCTATGTGTCAATTCTCTTTTTTAACAGAAATTATTAACTTGTCAAGACAAAATAGAGCAAACTTTCATAGTTTCAGGGTGAAATGAAATAACGTTTAGTAAATTTGTAACACGTGTTAATCATTAGGCAATGTAAAACCAATAAAATAGTTGAAAGTGTAATTTGAGAAATATGATACTCGAGATGGTCAAAGTGTAATTTGACCCACTGAGAAAGAAAACTCATATACCCTCATATTCTGTGATGTTTGAAGATGAAGCCATGGCCATGCCCTTCGTTCTAATTCCCAAATGGGTATAGAGAGAGAGAGATGTGGGTCCTATAGAGGAACCTTGTGGGGGTTGGGTTGCTAAGAAAGGTAGGAAGGGATTTGAAAAGATGGAAAACTTGAAACTGCTTCACAGCTTTTGTGTATTATGGATTCACAAGGGTGTATTCTTATAGTCTTTCTGCTGTGTTTATGTGATGTTCTGGTGTGTGTGTTTATATAGAGTGCCCAAGCATGATTTTTTTTTTTTTTTTTTGACTAAAGCATGCACATATAACACATAGTGCCCAAACATGATTGAAAGACATGCTTTTTTGATTCTATTGTGGGTTTCCTTAGAGTAACAGAATTGATTGCTTGTCATTCCTATATACAGTGACCATCAAGTAATATCAACAAAATGTTGGAATTTTTTTTATATTGAATTTTCATCAATTGATAGTTAATTTTTAGTTTATAAAAAATGAGCCGAATTTATGGTCCAATGAGATGAGCCTAATATTATTAAGTGATCTATTTTTATGAGTTTATGTACATCTTTTAATTGTTATGGTTGAGACGATTAGGTGTATGTCTTAATCTAATTGTGGTCCATAATTGGAGAGCCCAAAATATTTCATTATAAATAGGAGGTTAGGTCATTTCTTTTCTTCATAACTCTAATTTGACTTGTTCCATTGAGAGTCGTCTAATGCTTTGAAAATGAGAGGAAGACCTTGCCATTTCACGAAAGAAATCCGGAGATCGAGTATCATGTCTCAAACAGGTATATTCTAAACTTATATAATCCAAATATTATAATTTAGGTATTCTAAATTTTATATACAAATTATTAAAATTTCTTATATGTAATATCAGAACTATCGTATATAAATTTAGAACTAAATAAAATTTATTTTATAATTTTATTCATACAATTTAAACTTTTTAAAACCAATTTTTATGACATCCACGACACTAATGTTCTAGCCACGTTTTTTTTAATGAAACTTGAAATGTTCTTCTCATCGTCAAGAATGGATGGCGGCTGCTTTTTTCAAAGTCAAATATATATATTAATGTGATTATTAAAATAATAAAAATATAATTTATTTAAACAATTGTTGTTTACCTTGATTTTTTTATGATTTATATGTATACTCTCTTAGTTTGGATGACTCCTATAAATAACATGGGGTCATGTTGATGAATAAATGTAGATTTTATCCATACAAAATATTTTTTTATGTTGATGTAACGTTGATTGAATTGTTATAATTTGTAGAGGGTATTTGTATAATTCTAATTTTAATCCCTAGTGATTTATACGATGAAATTTTTTTTATGATATATATATTATTTATTAAATGTTGATAGATGTTAATTTAATTATTTAATTTTAAAAGTAAAAATAGAATTGAAACTTGAATGCAACGATTGATGATGGGTGATCTAAAGAGATACATATTGATTAGTATATTATATTGATTGATCACATGATATTTAGTTATGGATAATTTGTTATAATATCCCGGTTTCAAAAATTCTATGAGTTAAGATGGATGGTTGACATTAAAGTGGTCTATTCATTGAAATTTATAGTTTTCCTCATAATTTTGTTACGAAATGGTCTCTAAATTATAATATACAATTACCTGCACAAAGGAGATTGTTGTGTATTGTAATTTTAAGATATCATGAAACATTGTGGTAGAGGTGCAATATTTTAGAATGTTTATCTGCTCAAAGAGGATAAATTTTTTGCAACTTGAGCAATTTCATTGGTTAGTTTAATGAAAGAGAGGATCTATAGTATATTGCATTTTCTGCCCAAAGGAGAGTTTGAAGTGATATATTTGGACTCTCTTAATAAAATATAATTTACCATGTTCAAAGTATATTTTATTTATTTATTGCCTAATTTTGCTAAATGTTTATATTCCTGTTGACTTGTACAGTCTCTTTTAATGTGAATAGTAATAATGTCAACATTGAAATCTTGACTGGTTCTAATTATAAGAGATGGAAACAAGATATTGAGTTTGTCATAGGAATTACTGATATAGATTTTGCCTAGAAAGAGAATGAACCTACTAGTGAGAGTTCCCCTGATGAAAAAGAATTTTATGCAAAGTGAGAACAATCTAATATGCTGAGTATGATTGTCATGAAAAGGTCTATCTCTGAACACCTTATGAGTAATTTGTCTGAAACCAAGAATGTCAAGGAGTTCTTCACCGTTGTAGAAGAGAGATACAAGGTATCTAATAAGACTGAAGTTGGAGGACTAATGAATGAATTAACGAATATGAAATATGACAATGAGGGTGGTGTTAGGGAATATATCCTTAGAATGGTCCATGTTCAAACCAAACTCAAAACCTTCAAAATTATTATTCATGATGATTTTGTTGTTCATCACACTCGTAACTCTTTGTCACCTAAGTTTAGCCAAATTAAAACTGCCTACAATAACCAAAATGAGTTTTGGACAATTAATGACCTTATCTCCAAGTGTGATTCTGAGGAAGAAAAACTTAAAAAATAAAAGAGCTTAAATGTCTTGTTTGTTTCCCAACCTAAATCTAGTTTTAAAGGTAGGTATTAAGGAAATAATAAAAAACCTAATCATAATGTTTCAAAGAATGGTTGGGATTTCAAAAGGCATGCTACTGGTCAGAGCGTGGGAGACCCTAAGGCTATCATTCAAAAAGATGTCAAGTGTTACTTTTGCAAGAAAATAGGTCATAAGAAAAGTAAGTGCAGTCCTTTCAAGTCTTGGTTAAAAAAAAAGAATAAAAAATAATGTAACTCACTAACATTTGTTTGCTTTGAATCCAATTTAGTTAATGCCCCATTAAATTCTTGGTGGATTGATAGTGGGACTTCTGTTTATGTTGCCATGACTTTACAAAGATTCGCAAGCAAACAGAGACCAAGTGAAGGAGAAGTCAAGCTTAAAATAGGAAATAATAATGAAATCAATGTTGAGTTCATAGGAACTGTTAGGTTGAATTTAGACACTGATTTTCAACTTGTTTTAGAAAATACTTTTTATGTACCGTCATTTAGACGGAATTTAATTTCAGTTTCCTTGATAAAATTGGATATTGTTTTAATGTTAGTAATGGTAAAACTCAATTGTCTTTAAATTCTAAAATTGTTGGTTATTGTGTTTTATCATATGGTCTGTATAGTATATGCTTGGCTGTCAATAATGTGTATGGTCTTTCAGATATTATGAATGTTGTATCTAAGAGAACTCTTATTTAACAAAAACAACTTCACAGCTATGACATAAACACTTGGGTCACATTTTTAGAGAAATAATGGAAAGATTAATTAAGAATGATATTCTTTCTCCCATTGATTTTGGAGATCTTGAAATTTGTATTGACTGCATTATGGGTAAATTGACCAAGACTAAGAATAAAAGTGCAATTCGCAGTTTAGATTTTTTAGAAATTATTTACACTGACATCAGTAAATCTTTCTCACGTTCCTTGTGTGGTAATAAATATTTTATTATATTTATTAATGATCTTTCTCGTTATGGATATATTTATTTAATTAATAAAAAATCTGATGTTGTTGAAAAGTTTAAAATTTTCAAGACTGAAGTAGAGAAAAAATTAGAAAAAATAATCAAAATTGTTAAGTCTGACTGTGGTGGTGAGTATTATGGCAAATATGACGTGTTTGTGCAGCATTTGGGCCTGTTTCCCAAGTACTTGTAAGATTATGGGATTGTGGTCCAATATACCATGTCTGATAGTTCCAAGCAGAATGGTGTAGCTGAAAAGAGTAATCACACTCTTAAAGGCATGATGATGAGCATGATGAGTAGGTGTAACTTACATGATTATCTTTAGGGAGAAGTCATTAAAACGGTTTCATACATTCTTAATTAAGTTCCTAGCAAATATGTTCCAAAAACACCTTTTGAATTATGGACTAATAGGAAATCAAGTCTTAATCATTTTCGAGTTTAGGGTTGTCCTACTGAGGTCAAAATCTATAACCCTTTTGATAAAAAGAATGATTCTATTACTATTTATTGTTTCTTCATAGGTTACCCAAAACATTTCAAAGGATATCGGTTATATTGTCCTACATGTGGTACTAAAATTGTTGAGTCTTTAACAACAAATTTTTTAAGCTTGATGTTGCTGATGTTTGTTGCTTACAACCTATTAGTGAGCATGAGTAAGATAAATTTGTTTCTATTTTTTTACCTGTTATGCAAGAGAATAATATACATGTTCCTATTATTAATTTTTCTGCTCCAGTTGTTGATCCTCATGTTCTTGCAATTGATCTTTCTGTTTCTATTGAGACTCCCCAGCCTTTAGAGCGTATTACTGAAATTTCCTTGAGAAGGTCTACAAGACCAAGGAGACTAGTTATTTCTAATGAATATTATGTATACATCGAAGAAAATGATTATGATATTGATGATATTGTTGATCTTGTAACATACCATGATGCTATTACTTGTCCTCAATCTGATATGTGGGTAGGTGTCATGAGAGATGAGATGCATTTTATGGCACACAATGAACTATGAGAGCTTGTACAACTTCCTGAGGGATGTAAACCCATTAGCTGCAAATGAGTGTTTAAAACTAAGATGAACTCCAAAGGTAAGATTGAAAATTTTAAGGATATATTGGTAGTGAAAAGGTATAGCCAAAGGGAATGTATAGATTTTAATGAAACTTTCTCACCTGTCTCTACTAAAAAAAAAATTATGATTATTATGGCATTAGTGGCTCATTTTGATTTAAATTTTCACCAGATGGATGTGAAGACAACTTTCCTGAACGATGAGCTTAGTGAAGCAGTTTATATAATATAACCTGAGGATTTTAAGGAGAATGGGAAAGAATATTTAATGTGCAAGTTAAAGAAGTCTATCTATGGTCTCAAATAGGATTCTCGTCAGTGGTACTTGAAATTTGATGAGATAGTAAGTTCTCTTGGTTTTGTTGAGAATAAGATGGATCAATGTATATATCTTAAGGTCACTGGGAGCAAAATTATTTTTCTTATTCTTTATGTTAATGATATTTTGCTTGCAAGTAATGATTTGAGCTTATTTTATGAGAGTAAATAATTGTTGTGCAAAATATTTGACATTAAAGATCTTGGGGAAGCCTATTTTGTGTTAGGCAATAAGATTCATCGGGATAGGAGTAGTGCATTGTTGGGGCTTTATCAAAGGGCATATATAGATTGCGTGCTTAAAAGATTTAATATGCATAGTTGTAAGTTTGAGGATGTACCTGTTGTGAAAGGTGATAAAATCAGTCTAAGTCAAATACCTCAAGAATGATCTTGAGAAGAAGTCTATGAAGAATATACTTTATGCGAGTGTTGTTGGTAGTTTAATGTATGCACAAGTTTGTATCGAACCTGACATTGCTTTTGTAGTTAGTGCTCTTGGCAGATATCTTTCCAAACCAGGATTAGATCATTGGCTGATAGCTAAGAAAGTTATGAGATATTTACAAAGAACAAAAAAATTACATGCTTGTTTATAAGAGAATTGATAGTCTTGAGGTGATTGTCTACTCTGATTTAGATTTTGATGGGTATCAGAATAATCTAAAACCCACTTCAGGATATATTTTCATATTAGCTGGAGGAGCAATAACATGAAAAAATGTTAAACAAACTCTTACAGCTTCATTTATTATGCAAGCTGAATTTGTAGCTTGTTATGGAGTTGTAACACAAACTATATGACTAAAGAATTTTATTTTAGAACTTGTGATTGTTGATTCCATCTCTAGCTCACTAATAATTTATTATGATAATTTATTTTAGGACTTGTGATAGTGCAGCTGTATTTTTCTCAAAAAATAACAAACATTCTAGTGGACCTAAACATATGGAAATTAAATATCTTTCTGTCAGGGATCATTGTAAAAAAATATGACATTGTGATTGAACATACTGATACAAAATCAATGTTTGTTGATCCTTTAACCAAAGGACTGAGACCTGTAACTTTTAAAAAATATGTTGTCAACATGAGCATTTTGGGATCTTTTGATGTACTTGATTAGTAGGAGTTTATTTATGTGTTAAGAACTTTAGTACTGAATTAATTTCATATGTGATATTTGATACTCATTATAGTTGAGATACATCTATTTGATGAATAATAAATATTTGGATTACTATCCTTATTGTTAGCATGATATTCTTGCTTATTATATGTGTGCACATTTATGACATGTCATTTTATGCAAAAAAATTTAAGATTTAGTGTATGTTTTAAGTATGACTATTTTGTCAATGGAGTATGTATCTGATTATACCATTTGAGAAAATCTAAAGATTTTAAGTTTGAAGACATATTAGCTTATTGTTAAAACTAATGGATTTCTCTAGCTTATTTATAAAACATGTTGTTAAAGAGAAATCATTTGGAGGACTAACAATGAAAATAACATGTTTATCAGATCACATATTGAGATGTTATTTTCTTATTATACTACCACATCTTGATCCATGTCAATATGATTATTATTTTTTTTGTAATCATGGATTGGTCATGTGTCAATAAAGGATGTAAAAGTTGTCATGGTTCGAAAATAGTAATTTTGTTGGACCGAGTCATGTATGAGATGTTGTCTTGGGACCATATTATTTTTAATTGTGACCACATTGAATTTTGTTTGATTAGCCCGAAAGTCGTTTTTCAAAAATATATATAATTTTATTTTATTTTAAATGACTACAATTAATGTTGTCCAAGTGAGAGAATGTTGAAATTTTTCTATATTGGACTTCCATTAATTGATAAATAATTTTTAGTTTGTGAAAAATGGGCTGAATTTATTGTCCAATGAGATGAGCCCAATTTTATTAAGTGATCTATTTTGATGGACTTATGTACATCTTTTAATTTGTGTAGTTTAGGCAATTAGGTGTAAGTCTTAATCTAATTGTGACCCACAATGGGAGAGTCCAATAGATTTCATTATAAATAGTAGACTAGGTCTCATCTCTACTTCATAACCCTAATTTGATTTGTCCTATCGAGAGCCGCCTATTTTTTTGGGAAAGAAGATGAAGACTTTGCTTTTTTACGAAAGAAATCCGGAGATCGAGTATTATGGCTCATACAAGTATGTTTTAAACATATATGATCCAAATCTTGTAATTTAAGTGTTCTAAATTTCATATACGAATTATTAAAATTTCTTGCACAAAAATCCTCAGACTAACTGCATATGCATCACTTGTTGAATTATGTCACGTATATATATGTGCGAAAGGCGATACATATGCGCTACTTGTATTAGTTTGCGATAAATCTGTAGATACTTGTATTGGTTTGCTATAATTCTATCAATAAATTTAGACAAGACAAGACAAGAATTACGCAACACCACTTGATTATAATTGTATACAATTGAATTTGTAACTTGAAATATACAATTCATCTTCAGTTATGTTTTTATTATATTTGCCCGAATTCGTATGGACTTATTTATATGGTGGGTCCACCACATCAATTTAACACCTTAATCCTATAAAATTAAGTTTTAACTAACTAATTTGATGTCGAATTTGAGGTTTTTTTTTTCTTCTAAAACTACCTGAACTAGTTACACCAAATATTTATTCTAGCGTATCATGTGCAATCTTATGCGTGTAATTGCATTAAACCAAAGTTCATCGTGGAAGCAACCACTACTGACAACCAAAAGTTGCCGATAAGTTCTCTAAATGAAACATGCATGCCATAGTTGACCATCATTTATGTTTACGGAATCGGTCATAGCCTTAAAAAGTCAAAATATTGGATCTTAAGTAGATATATCTGTATCTCAATGTTGACTTTACGGAACAAAAATACTCAAAAGGCGTCACGAAAACAATACATTATTTCTATTCCAATAACATGCTAATCGTCTATTATTATAAGATTTAATATAATTTTAAAAAAAAGGTACAATCTAAATTTCTATTTAATATTTGTGATTTTTGTCTCTTGGGTGTCTATCTACATGATTGTGTTGCGTGTATCAAGTAAACGTAAGAATTTGAAAATCTTGTAGGCTTCAATGTCCATACACCACCACCACCTACTAAGAGGAAGTTCATGCACTGTTGTTTCTTCAAAAAAAAAGGTATTCTTAGGGGTCAAGTTAAGTCTATTTTGTTTCATTTTTTATGTCATTCCTAAGATATTGTTAAGCTGGCTCCTTATAAACAATAAAGTTTTCAACATGTTTCCTTTCTTTCTACATAATATTTGTTTCATTTTTTTTTTGGTTGACCACTCAATACCTCACCATGGCTCTCTCAGATAAATATTTTTTTGAGATTTTATTGATGTCAAATAAAATTTTCAAGATTTGTATATCTATACTACTAATAAAAGATATTTAAGTGAAAAACTTTTGAATTTTAATTTTTCCCTTACTTATTATTTTTAAATCAATTATATCTTTTGCAACCTTTTATCTTCTTAATATTCTTACACCTTTTGACGTTTATACTTTGGCTAATTGAACCAACAAGAAGTAAAAACTAGACACTAGTCACTATACCTTTATCTTCTTTGACTGATCACTCGCACTTGTCTCCTTCTCTCTACAAAGAGGTCTGTGCAACCAAAGAAAGAAAACCAAGGCGACGTACAACTCATCTTCAAGGAGAGCTTCTGTGTGACTCAATTTTTTTTGCTCAGTAAGCTGATTTGTTTTTTATTCAGTTGATAAGGTGATTTTGCATCACACAAATCCAAGCTCTAACTTTCATCTCAGTTTTGCTGATTTTATTTTTGTGTACTTGTTTGTTATAAGTTCTTATTTTTTACTGCTCTTTGGTCACTGGAGGAAGACGTGGATTCTATGGCCATTGTTGAGTAAGTTCGGGTTAACGAAATTGAGCCTCAGCACGATGAATTCCTGCAAAGTCCGACAAGCCACTGTCTTGGGTGGTTTAGTTTTTGTGTCACCTTGGTGTTTAGAGCATGCCTTTTAGTCGTAGTATCATCATTCCAATTTAACATTATTTTATCACTCTTTCAAGTATGTATATGTGATGTATATCTTTGTCTATGGTTATATTACAATGGGCTTCTGAAGCACGACTATACTTCGAATTAGCCTACCAATCAATGTGATGAAGTACTTAATACAAAAATAAGCATCACAAAACATATTTAATTATTTGTTATGTCAAACTTTTTGTGGTTCGCTATAAGTTTATATCGGTAAACTTTTAATTTTTAAAATTTTTAATCAAGGATTTGGATCAATCGATGGTGATGACTCTTACCCATCTAGCTATTGACAACGAGTATGCCATTGATGGTGTCCTCTTTGAGTGAATTTACTATGCTAGAACTAGAAAACGCCGCAAAGATATTAGGTTTTGTAACTTGTACATGTATATGTCTACATGATATTTTCACCATCTAGTCCAATTTTTTTATCAGTGAACTTTACTAATGTGTATATTCTTGTTAGTACTGTTGAAATATAAATTTTTCGTTCCTTTATTTGTAATTAGAAAAAAAAATAATTAATTTTCATGCCATGTAACAAATATGAAGGTATACATAGGATCATTCGGTAATATATTATTTTTTTGTCTATTTTAGAACTCTTTCCAATGACGTATGCATCTTTTAATCCAACTACTTGGAGTCTTTCTTTTTCCTGTGCAATCATATATGCCATATTCAAGACCCAAGTCAACAGTCGACACTGGAGCATATATTGCTCATGAAGTTGTTTCACGAAGGGAATATGATGGCAAGGTAAATCTGCAATTACTTGCGCATATCATTTTTCTGCGGTGCCATTTGGAACTCACTTTTATTTGCCTTTGTAAATATGGGTACTTGTCTAGAAAATTTTAGATAAACTTTATCGAGATTTAATTGGATCGGATTCAGTAAATCAAGCAAACCTAGATTCACTAGAAAGGCAGTCCAAGTCCGATTCACCAACCTGACTCAGTCCAAGATCTAAGGAGTCCGTGGAGAAAAGAGCAAGTGGAGAGAGATCATCGGGATGGATACACAAGAATTAATTGTACTTATCTTTTGTAACTATCCTCCACGAAGAAGTAGTGCTCACACATTTACGTCACCGCCTCACCATACCTATAAATTGTAAGCTCTCTCCACATGTAGAGATACATCTCTACACCTTGGTATCTCACCAAAAACCTCTCTACATGCATAGCTTCTCTCTCCTAGTTCTTGTACTTCTCCCGGAGCTTTCTCTCTGTTACTCTATTCATCAATAAAGAGCCAACGGCCACTGCTGCCGTTTTCGAGAGTGGAATAAATCACCGGACCGAACCACTATATATCTGTGTGTTGACTAATTATTTACTATTTTGTCATTGATTGTTTTATTTATTGCTCATTAATTGCTCCACATTACATACTTGACTAATGATCTTACACGAGTCCAATTTGTCCATCATCAAACCTTATAGTAGGGTCGTAGTAAAAAATGACTACTGGTATGAGAATAACATTAGTTTTTCTGTCGCTCTTTTTTGTAACATGTGTGCATGGAGAGCATAGACATGAATACTTTCCACTTGGCAGGTTTTGCTTAATTTTCGTTTGTGTTTACTTAGTTCACCGAAGTATGGTTATGCAGAATGACACCTTATGTTATGCTCGTGTGAGCATACCCTTTTGAAGACTACAATTAGGACTTTGGTCATCCAATTTTTTTTTTTTGTGGGAAGTTAAGAGGAACTTTTCGGATATTAGAATACACAAGTATTTGCAATTGTTAGCATATTGAGAAAAAAATGTTTTTGGTTGTTCAAAATTTTTTATTTTTCTCATTCTACGTTAGGGAATAATGATTGCTCAATACAATATCCCAACTACGTTTTTTTTCCCAAGATTCTAGACAATCTTTCTAGCATGCGTACTGTTAGACTAACAAATCTTTGGTCCAATGATACTCCTTGTTTTGTGAAGGCTTTGCCTTCTTGAGGTCAAGGGTTCAAGCCCTCCTTCCCCCTCCCTCTCCCCCTCCCCCAAATAAAAAAAATTGTGTACTGCCAGCCCAGGCAGATTACATATGATTAAAATTTGTTGTGGAAGAAAAAATATGTTTTCTTTTTTTTGGTTCATTTCTCTGTACATAAGATTGATTAGGATTAGTTTCACTTTCTTACGTGGTAACTGAGATATAAAATACAAAGATGATACACTAATTCACTTTGCTATGTAAAAGAGTGTGATTATATTATATTCTTACAAAATACAATAGGATGTGGTACGATCTAGCAGGGATGGACTCCAAGGATCGAGAAGGAGAAGATTGTTGTCAATACTTTTATGATGACCACTCTTTTTTCATGAGAAAGCGCTAGTTCTCTATGACCATCCTCTACTCACAGTACTAATTGTGCAAGGAGACAACTTAAATTTGTGTCTTCTAGATTGTTTTTAGTAGTTATTTTATTGCCTCAAATTTTAATATAATTTTTGATGATTTTGGCATGTGAATGTTGTATTACCCCAATAAGGATTGTAATTGTTGGTCCGAGGAATTGTAATTGTTGGTCCATTGTAAACAACATATGCAAGTGACGCTTAGTCCTCTTATTTTCTTCACGTGATTTGTTGCCGTTAATCCTTTTACCTATTCTTCTTCTCTTCTCCCCCCTTTTATTTTATTTTAAATGTAATGTGAAGATAAGTATCATTATTATTTTTTTCGTGACTAAAATGGTATATTTTCTTGCAGAGTGTGAGCTTCTACTTATCTTTAGGTGGGCTGGTTAGCAAGGGAAGTCTGACACATGACATTGGTTATGTCCCTATATTATTAGTTTTTGTGTGTTATTTGTTGGTCTAATATTGTTTGAAGTGGGGTTACAGGGTAGTTTATATTGAATGCTAAAGTTTAACATAGGGACAACGATTTGTATTTTACCATTATATCTAATATGATCATACACGTTCGCCTTTTACTTTTGATTTTCCTTGCGCTTATGCTTTTTTCATAATTACAAAAACCTTTTGCAAGACAATTTTTATTTTAAAATGGTGAACATTCAACAACTCGTTACCATAAAATATCCTTCGGGATTGCAGCCTTACAAGGTGTGCCATGAATTTTGATAGGAGTATCAAATTTTATCCATTAACACGAATCCGACTTGAACCCAACTAGACACAAAATTTAAAAATAATACAATTAGTTGACACAAATAATAAATAGATCAAATTAAGGTTTGACACGAATAACAAGTACTGTAGATAAAAAATTAGTATTTAACGAGTATTGTAGACAAAAAATATAAATTTTTTAAATAGTATTATATGCGTTGTTGTGAAATTAAATATTTTTTTATTGACACGAATATTTACTTGAATTCGAGACGTATCAAAAATTATTTGATACAAAAATAACACGGCTAAAAATGACTCGATATAAAATGATACGATACGATTGACAACTTAAATTTTGGTACAATTATGCCTTTGGTAGTTTAGAAACATGGTAGACTGAAGTGAATGACCGATTGCCGGCGTTGATTTAAAAGCCAGCCATTTTTTCAGATTCAAGAGACGTAAACCCATTTACCAACGTTTATTTGGAAAAGCTTTTATTTTTTTATTTTTTTGATATTCTATTTTGTATTATTATTGAAATTTAAAAAATTAACTTAATTTATTTACATAATAATATGCCAAACAATAAAATTCAAATAAAGAAATCTAAGAGTTACAGGTACAACAACCCTATTAGACCACGCCAGGGCCACATTATAAAATTAATTTTTTAGGTCTCAATAGCATTACTTTTCGAGTAAACAACTAAAAATTTTATTTCGTAATGCCCAATTTTATTTCTTTTCAATTCTATCCCGTCTTTGCTTTCTCAGTTTTTTAATTCACTCTAAAAATGAATAGTTTAAGTCTTTAATCTCGAAAACAAAAAAATAATCTAGAGATAGTCTTACGTCTTGTTTCAGTCACCTGATTAATCACGATTAAGAACCTCACGTCGAGTCAAGTAGGTATGGTCTCGCATGTCCACTATTCGAAATATACCAAACAATAACTTAAAGAATTATAACTTACAATATACAAACAAAAAAATTGAAAATTGGGTCCAATTTATTCAAAAACATTGAAAGTAAACAATAAACATAAACCATCCATCGATCTCAAGATTGAGGATGATCTGGCTAATAAGGTCTCAATCTCAAATACAGGCATATACATTGAATAACTAAGCAGGGAGTGGAATTGTCATATGCTAACATCTATACACACTATCATGTTCAACGCTCCTGAAAATTACAGAATACAACACCTCATTACGAACCCTTTCTGATCCACCCTGCCCTCTTCATTGCCTGAGAAAAAATTGAACATTCTACTATGAGTGACTACATACTCCTCAATAACAAATCAAAGAAATAGCAACCAATACATTAACTCTACTGAGAAAAACTCAGGTGTGCTCCACCATCCCAACTTCGCAACATTTGTGTCCAAGACATGATATATGTGCCATGATACCATACGAACCGCGCCCAACAGACCATTTATACAAAAAATAAGAATGGTCCACATCATGAAGTTCAGATATTTTGTATTGCAGATTCAAATGTAGGCCATGAAAAAAATAGCAAGTTCCATTCTCCAAGAACTTTCTTACAAAAATCCTATCTCGACACATGAATCTTGTTCTTTGTTAGATGGGCCATGACAAAGGAGAGTATTAAAAAGCTTATTCTAACCATTCGCTAGTGGCTTGCTTTTACCTCGCTAGAAAAACTTATATAGAAACTCTTCCCATTTCCATGAAATTGTCCTGTTTCCTACTATCCGACACTCATGTTACACGAATCCATACTCTTTTGAGGCCAAAAGTTGACTAACATAGTGTGTAATGAACGATTTTATTAATGTATGTCTGCGTAAAAGTTAAAAACCTTGAAGGGAATACAGATGAATAATCAGCAACTCAGAACTAAAATAGACACACCTTCGGGAGGCTGAGCTAGTTTCCGATTTTGTGGAGACATCATTTCTTTCTTTAATTGAGTTAATATATCCTCCATTGTATACTCCCTTTGCCAATCAGCGAGCATGGGAAAAAGACTTGGTTCCACCTGGCAATTCGACAAACCATCAGCCTATTTTAAAGCATATAGAATTTTTGTCCGAGAGAGAGCACGTACCACACCAGTTTCATGATTAACGCAGTTCATGTTTATCCGGGTTTGGAACCTTACACTTGGCGGCTTATCTGGATAATCTTTATCACAGAATAACTTCAACTGATAGATGCGCCCTTCATGAACAGTCTGGCATGCACGTCGTTAAACAGGAAGAAAACAATTTTCTTGTGTTACTAATACATTTATTAATAATGATATAAGGAAGAAATTTAAACATCCAAAAAATTAATAACAAAAAAGCCACATCAATATAATATATTGGAAATGAATTTTCTTTCATAAATGTTTTGTAATTCTAATCACACCCAAAATGCCTAACAAAAAAACAGAGGACTTGAGTTAATATACTAACTAAAGAAATCATGAAAAACAGGAAGGTAATCCAAAATCAAAAAATGACAACATTTAAGAAAATAGAGAGGAATAAAAATTCAAGTCAGCAGATTTGAACACAGTAGTGCCAACATAAATGATTGTAGTAGTGAAATGAGACAATATTAGAGAGCAAAACAAGACCATCTAAGGGGTATGGCGAAAGTGGACTATTACCATGTTATCGTGAAAGCGACATTATCATCCGTGATTACTAATTCATAGCAGTGGTAAGAAAAAATGGTGTCTTCAGGTATGATTGAGTAAACACAATAGAAATTCTGATTTCAGAAACAAAAAGCTGACTCTTCAAAGTGCCATCAAACTAATATCTTCATTTGCTAGGAATTATAAAATGAGGAAGTTTTACACCACCAAACTTGAAAGTATGGCAATCATTTGGATGGGTGGTCCACTGACCAGATTGATTTAGTTTCCAAACCTAACTATTTCAATAGTCACACTTGTTGCATTTCACCACAACAGTCCATCAGTCCCTATCAGGTTTACACGTGACTTTAGATTTCAGTCTCTAGCCTCCGTATCTAATTCACCCAAAGCACAAAATTTTGAATCTCTCACTCATTGCAATCAGGAGTCTAAAGAGTATACTAACTACAAATACAAAATCAAAACCATTCCAACACTGAAGATGTGCCTGAGGCCCATCAAAACATCACCAACTTTTTAAGGATTAAAAGCAAATGGTAGAGTGCAGTTGCTATATAAAAAACATGACATAGAACATTTATGGGACTTCAATGGAAAGATGGATAAAAGAAGACCAACATTAGGAGGACCAATTATTGTTCCAGTCCATGACTGCATGTATACATCATCAGCAACATCCATTCCGTAGCTGACAGTTCCATCCCCAATTCCCTTTTCTCCTCTCTCGAGCTCTTCTAGTAACCTAAAATTCCTCGGAACTGGAAAATAACACATGTTGTGGTTAGACATATACAAATGATCCATGTGAGATACGAACATTATAACAAATCCTTCGGCATAACATTGGATGGATCCATTATATATAGACTAATGAAGACTGCTATGTCCGTATGATCTGCAAACGCGCATCTATGATTTCATGTAGAAATCACATACAGGCTCACTTATAATAGATCCCTCTCAATCATACTACCAATTTCACAAACACAAATCATAAATGTTATGCAAAATAATAGAAGGGACAATATGCACTAAAACCTAGTGTAAGAATAGTATGTCTCAAACTGTCAGTTAGAAAAGACATAAACTCTGTATATGTCATGGAAACAAGGTATCAACTTAAGAGAGAAGTAATACGCATTAACTAGCGGCCTTGTGATTCTTAACATAACAGTTTGATAAGCACATTGTTGATTAGGGGAAAAAGAAGGTTATCGAGGGGTGCCAAAGATTCTAATTCTTGCATTGGGTATAAGTGGATCATGTCCCTAAAATTCAATCTGAAAAATGCATAATTTATGTAGTACTTATCTTTTAGCTCTATTTTCACTTTGTCCGCTGATATCAAAAAAAATGAAGATAATTGCAAAAAACTGAGGACTATTGACAAGTGCAACACAAAGAGAGTTTTTGTTGATAAAAAAATCTTAAACACTCCAACAAAGTACAGGCAGCTCCCTTTTATTACTCTTGGGAGGCTGCCTTCTGAACAAAGAAATCAAAATAGTAACATGCTCACTCATAAAATGCTAGCAAACATTAACATATTAAAGTTCACGTGCAACTGTGCTACCTAGCCTCACGGTAAATGATTTTAAATAGTATTTATAGCCAAAGTAGGCTTAAAGCAAAAGTATCTTCTGTTGTGTTCAAAAAGGGGAATGTCCCATTCCCTGCCCCCCCCTTCTCTTCTTCCTCATTTTTACCTCACATACGAAACGTATCCTTACACATGCCCACGTGAACAATAATACAGTACCGTTGATTGAATATTTAAGGGTTAAGCTATCACGCATAAAAAAGAATACATGCACCCACCAAGATGGAATTTAAGAATAATCATCTATCTTGTGGAGGCCAAAAATACTTATATAACCTGTGATTTCTCTGAACTGTACTGTGCAGGAAGTCTATGATGAGAAATTATGACATGGCTGCATCATACTAGATGTCATCTAAAACGTTGGGCTTAACTCATAAGATGAAGGTGACAATTATTCGAACACAACAAGCCAAGGAGCACCCATCCCCTTAGTAGGACTCTAAAATACTCTAATAACAAACAAAGTGGAACCATTTTTTCATCACATATTGTGCCATTCCTTTACATGTATGATCATGTTCACAACGCCGAACAGAATAATACACACAGACACAATAAACTCAATTTCATTTCACAATTCACAGTTTCTTTTTCAGTATCCTCAAATCCGGACCTCTACATAACTTTATAGATAATAAAATCCACAAACTTCACTTCGTATTGAATAAACATTCACCTTGATGAAAAAATCTAATTGAATTAAAAACAGGACACACTGGCCCAACTCCAAAAACCCTAATTTGACTAAACCCCAATTTCCAGAAAACCCAAATATAGATGAAAACAGAATGCACTAAATGCAAGAATTCATACACAGAAAAGCTTCGGAAACACAAAATGCAACAAAATTCTTGTTCCTCCTGAGCTAAAGGAGGACATTGCAAAGCAATAAAGAAGAAATATAAGGCTTTGAAGCTTACCTACAACACTTGATCCTTCTGAACCCATTTCTTGCTTCATTAAACGGCAAAGCTGTGCTCTTTCTAAGCTACAAAGAGTTTTTCGAGAAACATAGAGAGAGAGAGAGAGAGAGAGAGAGAGAGAGAGAACAGAGCTGGGACTTGGGAATTAGGAGAGGAAGTCGTAGTTGCTGAATCCTAGTAGACCGCAGTCGGCAGCCCAACTACTTTTCTATTCACAAGTCCAACTCCAAAGTCTTATCCACCTTTTCTACAAACGGTTCGGATAAAATTTATTTTTGCAAAAAAAAAACAAAAAAACAACAAAAATCTAACATAAAGAGAACAAAGAGAAAAGAAAATCGCATGTCATACTTCATATTGATGCTTTCTTCTTTTTTTTGTATACCTGCTGATAACTTGTAAAAATCCACTAAAGTATTTTTTTTGTTTTTTTCTGTTACTTTGGATCGTTATTATGTGTAACTATATTATTGCATACCAATCATTAAAATCGTAAATTTTGTTGGTTTTTATGATAGTTCAAAATGTTCATCGGGCTCCAAATGTCACGGAGAGTTAAGACTATTTTGGTAAGTCGAAGATTAGAGAAGTTGTGGGGGGTTGACCCTCCGAAGACCAGGGTCGACCCACCAGCAAGTGTAAAAAAATTTGGGTTTAAGGTCCCATTTCAAAGGAAGACCCAAAATTTTAAACATTGTAAATAATCTATGTAAAAAAGGGGTGGAATTTAGAAATGGTACAATTTTTTAGACTTATTTAGACAAAAGTATAACTCAAAAACTTATTTGAGGTAAAGTACATATTTTTTAAAAATGTCACTATTGTCATCGGTAAATAGTAAAAGTATGAAACCTATCGCCTTCCATCCGTTTTTTTAGCTAAAATTAAGGGAAGTAAAATAGGGGTTTTAATTATCAAAATTTATCTTTTACGCTAGAGGGATTCTATGTTCATGGGAATTCTAGAACTGTGATTGTTCATCGTCCAAAAAAAGAGAGGAATACGAATTACTGTTCATCGTCCAAAAAAAAAAAAGAATACGAGTTTTCGTTCATTGTCGTCTACGGTCAAGTAACTGTGTATCGTCTCCGACAACTTCTTCACCAGAAATTGCAGGTAACATTCATGTTTAGTTTTTTTGTCATCAATTAATTATTTAGTTTTTTATTTTCACAAAACTGTGTAATTTGATTTTTTTTAAAAAAATAAAATCATAAAACCCTATTTTCGTGAAATGATAATAAAAAATTACAGATTTTTAATTAACGATTGAGTAACCTAATTACAAAAATTAAAGCATATGCAGATGAGCAAACACTTTAGAACAATAATTTTTTGATTAAAAATAGTTACGTAACTGTTTTAAGTAACTATTTGTGATCACAAATTACAAACAGTTAATATTCAAAAAAATAATGGTTGAAACTATATTAAGTAACTATTTTGTGATTTTAAGTTTTTTAATCTTATATATGTTATTGGTAACTGTATTGAGTAGTTATGTTGAGTATATGTTGCTAACTGATTGTAACTGTATTAAGTATCTGTTAAGTTAAATGGTATGTTACACGTATATATTCATGGTATGAAACTTAGTTATAGCCTACAGTTTGTGTAACTGTTTTTGTGTAACTTTGTGTTGTAACTGTTTTTGGTAATTGTTTACAATATGGGTTAACTGAAATTTTCATGATGATTTCATGGAGCAAGCTGAAGTGCAACGGGACATCCCATCCGATGAAGACATCACTCCACTCCTAATTAAGATATTAAAAAAATGAATGACATTGTATCAATTCAAAAGAAAAAGAAAAACAATTACACAAAATATCATAAAAAAATATTAATACAAATAACTAATTAATTAATCACTTATGGGGAGAAAAACATAAAACACAAAATAGTTATAATATACAGATCTACCAAAATAGACATTGATTGAAAACTTGCATACAAGAACAATTACACTAAAACATAACTCGGATTTTTTCAACACAGTTACACAACAATTACGGTCGATATGAAAAACAGTTACACCCATTAAAAATCAAAACAGTCTTTTTTTCAAATACAATTACACAACAGTTACTGTCTATACGAAAAATAGTTACACCCATTAAAAATTAAATTATTCTTTTTTTTTTAACACAGTTACACAACAATTACTGTATATACGAAAAATAATTACACCCATTAAAAACCCGTTATACCCATTAAAAACCAAAGTAATTTTTTTCCACTTCATCCCAACAACGAACAACATAAAACAAAATTGAAATTACAATTTTTCCAATAAAAATGACCGGATAAAAAAGAAATATAATTATTAAAAACTTATATTCAAGCTGATGATTGTGATCGGTATTTGCAATTTTTTTTCCCGAAGAAATCTTCTATTGATTAAGAAAAATAGACTTTACAAGCAAACGAAAATAAACTAATAATATACCTCAATCGGAGAAGTAAATCGTCAAGCCGTACATTGAATGAAATCACAATGAAACCGACCGTTGAAGAAGACTTTTACTGTAGAGATATATCGAAAAAAAATTCTCAGCCGTTGAACACACACTTTTACTGTAGATATACCAGAAAAAATTGCTCATTCAAGATTCAAAAATGAATAATAACAAATATGTAATATTTATATATTTGTTTCCTCAAATAACTGTCAATGATAACTGCATAAATTAAGGAAGAGTGTTTAGGCAAAAAATATTTGAATTCATTTGAATTTTGTACTTAAACACAAAAAATTTTATAAAAATTGTACTTAATGGAATAAATAATTTATCCATATATTTTTGCCTAAAATAGTCTAAAAAGTTGTACCTACACCTAAAAAAATTCAAAAAAAAAAACCTTATAAAAATATAGGTCAAATCAACCAATTTAGGTTCATAATTCAATCCAAACATTAAATATCTAAAAAAAAATTAACAATATAAAAAAAATAACTGAAAAAGTCATATCAAAATCACCAAAAAAATCAAAAAGTCAAATTATATATTCTTTTTAATACTCTACCCCTCTCTCTCTTTCTCTCTCTCTCTCTTTCGGTAAACCAACCAAACCAACAACACAAAAATAATTTTTTTTCCTCTCTCTCATTAAAATGAAACAAAAAAAAAACTTTTCATTCTTCCCCCTCTCTCTTTCTCTCTCTCTCTCACACACACAGTGCTCTCAAGACTTGAGAACTCATATAACTTAAGTCTCAAGTCAGTGAACTCGTTACTCACATGGAAAATTACGTGTTGAGATCCCTACAAGTTTGGGTGCTCCTGTTGGTGAAAATGCACAGCGTTTTATCACAGAGATTGGAACTCTGGCTAGGGGTTTTGTCTCAGTTAGGGATGTGACCCAATGGCACGAGTTACCTATTGAAAAACAGGCCCCTATCATTGCAAGACTCTTGGAAATTAATTTTTTTTAATGTTTCTAGTTAACATATATATTTATTTTTTTCTTGAAATGATATACTATTTTTTTGTGCAGACTAAGTTTAATGTTGTGGGATATGGTGAATTTGATCATGTTGCGGAATTCATTGACAAAAAGTTTGCTAAGTTGTATAGTCATTACTGTTGTAGAATGCACAAGTATTACATTAGATTGGTGGAGTCTGGGGTGGACCCAAAAAATAAGCCTTATCAAAAAGTTAGTCAAGATGATTGAATTTATATAATAGAACATGTCTACAAGGATCAAAACTTTCAGGTAATTTTTTTATGATTTTTAATGCAATATAAATTAGTAATTTGTTGTTCTAATACAATTTTTTTTTGTAGAAACGATCAAAGACAAATTCTAAAAATCGTGCTAAGTTGCCATACAATCACACTATGAGTTCTAAGTCTTTTATTTCTGCGATGCATGATATGGTTATAATTTTTTACCTTAAAATTATTTGTCTTTCATTTGTTTAAAATGTTGAAAGTATATATTTTCACGTGAATTTCTGAAAACAGTTGGACCCTGAGACACATGAGCCACCTCATATCGTGGACTTCTTTTATAAAACCCATATCAACAAGAAGTCAATAAAGTGGATTTCACCAGAAGCAGAGTCTCGATATGTAAAAATATCAATTGTCTTTATATTTCCATTTTCAAAATACATAGGTTTTGTTGTTGGATTATAACTTTTTAAAACATTTAGGAACGGATGAATGAGTTGAAGGATCAGCCAATAGAGGATGGTGCATCCCCGTTGTCTCAAGATGAGATTGTATGCACTGTCCTTGGCAATAGGTCCAGTTATGGGATTGACCCGAAATCATCTTCTTCAATAAATGTTGTCAAAACTCTTAAACATGAGCAGGAGGTAAGAGGTTTGAAGGCAGTTGTTGCGACTCTTCAGGGTGAAAATGAAAGCAGACAAAGAGAGTTGGATGAGACTAAGGCAAAACTTGAGCAGATGGAAAAGACACAAGAGATGATGCTGCGACAAATGACAGAGGTAAAGTTGGCAATGCAACGTGGTGGAGACAATAGGGAGACTAGCGAGACGACTTCATCTTGGTAAGTATGTTCATTCTAAATATATGCTTAATTTACTTTTTATTCTAGCAAATGATTTTTTAGTTTTGCTAATGCACTTTTGTTGTGTTTTATACAGATTAACAATGGATTACTTGGAGTTGGTTTTGGCGATGAGACCTCTTCCTCTATGATCCAAGTAGTTCAAGTTCTTGTGGCATCTAGATATTGTGACATTTAATTTTTTTCTAGTTTAGTTTTTTACATGAGATGTTTTGGTATGAGATTTTATTATGAAATTACATACAAATATTTTGGTATGAGTTCTTGTATGAATGTTTTTAAATGTGTTTTGAATGAATGATTTGGAAATTATTTTTTGTTTTGTTTTATGAATTATTTATTTTATAATAATCTTCAATGATTGAAGCACTACATTGAATTTATTTTGATTTGTTACAAGGGCAATAGTAATCATAAAATGTAATTCTTTAGAAATGATTGTTTGGCGATGAGTAAAATTTGGTCGCTAAAAATCTCTTAGTTTTGTGACAAATAAATTTTGTCGCCTATTATTTAAAGATGAGAGTATTCATTTGTTATTTGGCGACGAAAATATGTTAGTTGCAAAAAATGTACCTTGATTTTCAGCGACAAATATTATGTCATTGCCAAAGAAAAAATATAACCGTAATATAATTTGTTTCGGCGACGAAATTATGTTAGTTGCAAAAAATGTAGCTTGATTTTCAACGACAAATATTATGTCATTGTCAAAGACAAAAAATATTACCATAATATAATTTCTTTTGGTGACGAAGGTTTTTTTGTGACAAGTAAATAAATTTTTAAGCGACAAAATTTTTGGTCACTGATAATCTACTTTAGCGGCGATACTTTAGTTGGTCGTCAAAAACTTTCAGTGGTGAGCCTGCCGCGACAAAATGGCGACCAAGTTTTTTTGTCGTAGAAAATTTTTAGCGGCGAATTATTCACTTTTAGCGACGACTTTTTTTGTCACTAAAAAATATTTTTCTTGCAGTGTTTTTATTTTAGTTTTTTATTTAACTTAGAAAAGTTAAAATCATTGACCAATGATTGTTTAAAACAATAATGTTTGGATCTCGAATGTTTTTTAAAACACGAATTTTTTTTCGATATTGATGGCTTAGATTTATTTTTAGAACTAAATGTTTTAAAAGAAATTTTACAAACAAAAGAAAATACTCCAATTGAGATATTAAATTATATTAAAAAGTTAGATTCTTTTTCAAATGCATGCATTGCTTATAGAATATTATTAACAAGCTCTATAATAGTTGCTTCTGCAGAAAGAAGCTTTTCAAAATTAAAATTGATAAAATCTTACTTAAAATTGACTATGTCACAAGAAAGATTAAATGGATTAACGATACTATCAATTGAAAAAGATATGGTAGCAAAACTTGAATATAAAACTTAAATTAATACTTTTATAACTCAAAAAGCAAGAAAAATTAATTTTAAATAAAAAATATTAACACTAAATATAGAAGACTTCATTTCGAAGTATCGCTTTAGGCCCAATTGTCTTGAGCCACCCCTGCTGAAGACAAAGTCAATCAAAAGTATTTGAGGGATCAAAGAAAGTTTTTGTTTGTGTTTGGTTCACTTACCTTGATCTCCTTCATGGCCTCCCCTCTTGTAGGCCATATGATTAGGCCGTTAATGGATCTTGGTTATCCCATTTACTTGACTCAATCTTGTTGGCTAAGTCGAAGCGGCAGTCTGCCGAACTCCAAGATTTTTAGATGGTTAACTGACAAGGTGGAACTAATCCGAGCTATTGACGTGGAACTAATCCGAGCTATTGAACTCGATATTCGGAGCACGTGCCTTTTCTTTATTTATCAATTTTGATCATATGGAATTCTTTACCGCTAATTTATCAAAAACCAATGAAGGACTCTAGAGGTTCTCGTGATACCATTGATACCTAGTAATATCATTTACAATGGATAGTTAACATTGATCGAAATCGAATTTATTGGTTTTGATTATATGGAATCTTAGTATCCTAATAATATCATTTACAACGGATATAACGTTATACATAAAGAGTTCTAGCTTAAAATTGAGGGATTGTTCTAGTTTAACCAAGGTCTCAAGTTCGAGTCTTGGGAACGGTAGGGAAAGTTTTGCCGTCCTTATAGTCTTACCTGGCTCGAATCCGGATTAGTCTGAGCCCAAAATAACTTTCGAATACCGGATGATCTGACAAAAAAATAAAGAGTTCAGTCTAAGATGTTTTGTTTAGCATGTATGACCCAAGTAAACCCCACCTCAAATAACTGATTGTGAGTTCGATCTGATGACCTCCCATTATTTAGAATATTTCTAATTACCCATGTCTGCTGAAGAGCCTAGATTTAACTGGATCAGACCCAATAAATTAAATGAATTTCGATCAGTTAAAAGAATTCTTCAAGCCAAGCTCATGGATTCAATTCAGTCTAAGGCCCAAGGAGTCCAAAAATATTAGAGCACGTGGAGAGTAATCATCAGGATGTCCACTCTCGAAGATCTAGACAATTTTTAATTGTACTTACCTTTTGTAATTATCCTCTCCGAAGGACTAGTGTCTTTACCCTAATATCATTGTCTCAACTAAGGCTTTGTGCCTATAGATTGTAAACTCTTTCTACACACCCCTCACATAACTATTTCTCTCTTTTAACTATCATACCTCTCCCAGAACTCACGTTTGTTCTCTCTCTCGCCTTGCTTTATTAATAAAAGTTCCTCGGTCACCGTTGTCGCTTTTGAAGTGAAATAGGTCTCCTGACCGAACCACTATACATCTGTGTATTAATCCAGGACTTGTCTTTCACTATTAATTGTTTATTGCTTACCTCATTAATTACCCTAAATTACAAACTCAACTATTAATTGTGCATAAACCTATTTTGTACATCACCACCTACAATGCTTACTCATTTTCAAATGTTGTAAATTAGTTCTACTTTTCATAGACTCTTGATTCTTGAAGATAGGTGTGACAATGGCTGGGGAGAAATAACAACCATACGTCAAGCCTACATCTGCTTTCCACTACCAGAACTTTCAATTATTAAACTCAAGAAAAGACTAAACAAACTTGACAATGAAATATCAAAAAGAAAACATTGTCCTCGAACCATAACTTTAACCTTCTAAAATACAAAATTTATGTTGCGAAAAAAGACAAACTAGTGGACCTTGTCCTAACAAGACAGCCTTTGATGGGGACCATCCATTTTCGTACTTTCAAAATCAACAATGCTACACATATCACTTTCTTATATGACATTTGTGCACCATCTCGATATAGACCGTTAACTTAGTAGGTTCTATAGAGTTTATTAAATATTCATTGATTCTGATTGTACCATATCAGGAGATGTAAAAAAAAGTGATGCACAAAAGTGGTGTCGGCAGAATTATCCTTTCAAAATAGACATCTCAATCTAGTTGTCTTGTACAACTTAATTTTGTGGCCCCAATGTTTCCAATGGAACACATATGCACTTTTATTCCCTTCCCTATTTGTGTGTGTGTGTGAGGGAGAGAGAAAAGTCGCAGACAACAATTTAACAAGGAGTGGGTAACAAGAGTGTAATGGATATACATGGAATGCGTGGCCCTTTTTGCTCAATCTAATCCTATACTTGAGCTTGCAAAATTTCCCTTCAATAAAGAATATGGTGTGTGCCAACAATTGTGGTTATAAATTTTAGATCATGTTTCAGGTCAAGGATAAGTAGGACAGACCATACCTTAACTTATACAGAAACTATCACAATAGGAGATGTAGTTGAAAACTCTGATCCACGAATATAGACATAAATACGAATCTTCACACCATCTATGATTGATAACCAACCATGGATTTTTTTTTTTTTTTGGGTGTGGGGGTGGGGGTGGGGGGTGTTGGGTTTGTGAGCAGATCAAAATTTCTTGAAGGTGCAACAACACCATTCCTCAATGAATAAACAAGCTGATTAAAACTATCTTCAAATTTTGATTTCTTCAAACTTGTCAGTATTTTACATAAATTTCACCTCGATTATTAGTCCTTCGATCACCCGGTTTGTGGAGATCCATGGACAAACCTATGGCTTTAAGCCATGCTATATGTACAACGAAGCTTAAAAGTGTTGTTTCTCTAGCTTAGAAATCTAAGGTGAAACATCTTCTCCTTCATGCCTCGGAGATTTAATGCGATCAACTAGTATGTCTAAGGCTTCCTTCATCCACCAATGTTGACAAACTTCCCTAGCTTCAGCCACTGTCATCTGCACAAAACAATTCAACATACTAATAAGCACAAAATCGAGAGGGCTTTGAGTGTCTCTCTACTAGTTAGGGTAACATTGCATACAACTAACCCTCGCTAGATCTTTTAATGATAAGAGTCTCGTGGATTGTAGAAGCATGTGTAAACAGATAAAAATGACAGGAGACGTTGATATGCAACATACCCATAATCTTTTTCGGGCATTTTTTTCTGGCCATAGATCAAGTTGTTCAGTCACAAGCATAGGAAACATGTATCCTTCATGATATATTCCAAGGCTTTTGCTCTTAAAACTCCACATACCTAATTGACACTAACATTACAAAGCACATGCTATATTTAGAAATGAAGTCAAGAAACCTATGGTTATAATGAATACAAATATTCAATCAGAATTAACCAAACCTCAACGTTGCCAAGAACTCCAGCTTCTTCAAGCGATTCCCGAGAAGCGGCTTCTTCGACAGATTCATCAAGCTCCCAACCTCCCTGAGGATTTATATTGTTAAAATTAGTATATATTAGTCATTGAGTAATTTAGTATAGTATTAGAGAATAACAGATGGAGATTTTCTTGGTATGAATCATTCAAATAAGGTGTCTTTCTCTCTAAAATATTATATGAACAGTTACCTTAGGAAACATCATTCCTTGGCCTTTCTGCGAACTGATCACAAGGACTTCTAATTCATCCTTTATGGCATCACCATTTCCATTTTTATATCTATAGGGAATACATCTGCAAGATTAAAAAAAACTTTAGTGCATAGTCATTTGAATATAGATATTGAACAATATTAAACCATCTCTAGCTTTAAGCTGCAATCCAATCTCGATGAATTTAAAAAAGGGTATACCTCGAATTCTTTAGTGATCGATGCCCATAAACATGCAAAAATATTTATTTTTTCCCATGCAAATTCCTCATATTCAAACTTTATTTCTAAATCTTGATCCAAAAAAAAAAAACTTTATTTCTAAATCACAAAAGAGATCGACTTTTATTCTCTTTATGAAACAGCTAAATTACATTTGAAATTTTAATAGAATTATCGAAAGGAATATATGCGAAATCGTATAAAAACATATATGCAAAATATTTTATATATATAAAAGATAGGGGCTGTGACCATTTATTCAAAAAATTCTCTCTCTCTCTCTCTCAGCAAACAAATCCTAATTTTTCAGAAACACTAATTCATGTTTGGAAATCACTACATATGTCAATCTCTTTTGTGGGCAAAAAATGAAGAAATTCTGAAAAAACCTCAAGAATTTAATCAGAAACGTACCCTACAACAAGGCGACGACCTTTGTTGTATCTCTGCAAATGCCTTCCTGAACGAGATATCAAACACACCATCTTCATCTACCCCCTTGCAGCGAGAGAATCTAATTATAAGAACAAACTTGGAGACCCAAATACTAAGAAAAAGAGCCACCTAGCTCAATTCGATCACACAAAGTCGCACAAAAAATATGTAGTATGTGTTTTTCTGGGAATGGATAAAAAACCAAGCAAGGTTAGCGGGCTGTTATATAGAGGAGAGAGAAGAAGTAAGGTGGGCGTTGGAGGGAGAGAGAGGGACAATGCCAACAAACACCGTGGATGCGTAAACATGAACAACTCAACAAAGCTATATATAAACGCGTCATTACTCACGTCGCCGTCCATGAACTTGAAATTTTAACTGTGTCCGAGTCTGGGTCTCTCCGTTATTTCTCAACAACTCTTGGTTATTATAATTCCGGTTAATGACATTTGCACCCCCAAAGATTTTTAGATTCCTTTAATTGCATCATCAATCACAAAAAAAAAAAAAAAATAGCAATGTTGTTTGTTTTAGTAAAATTGAATATGAAATTTTCATGTAAAACAAATAAATTGCATAATAGTCAATAATTGAGCATAAAAATATAGAGACTTCAACACCAAAAATTACCAAATAGAGCAAAACATTTTTTGTTTTATACTAGATTGTTATATTTTTGTCTAATTGAAAGTACAATCTAAATTTTTTAATCTTTTAGGGTATTAATTAAAAATCCGAATATCTTCCACTGCACAAAGTCTCATTCACTCTTATAATTGGCGGTAGGATATGTAGTTGATAAACATACCTGACATGGGATAATTAAGTATTTGAATAAATAAATCCTTAGTTCAAGTCTCCATGATCACATTACATTCAAGTTTAGCTGATACATACGATTACGATTGATTATGTACTATGCTGATTCTTTCATTTTGTATTTTAGAACATTTAATTGCTCGTCCACGCATAATTGACATCAATTAATCTAGTTACATGAAGTCTAAGAAAAAAAAATCAGGGTTGTGAAATGGTATTCAATGACAAATTACAATACATAGAATTACTGAGGGGTGAAGCAAAAAATCCAAAAAACTGGAGGGTGAACTAAGAGTAGAAAATAACACACTATGAAAAACCATTAAGGTAGCTCGGATTTTATGTTGTAGTCTTACAATAGATATTCTAATTGGTCAAATACGTCACAAGTAATTGTCCATATTTCACGTTTTTGTTGTAATTATTGATCTTTGAAAATGTGCGTAATAGAACGTTTTTTGGTTAACGAAAGTATGATATAGAACTGAGAAGTGTCGCACCTAAAATGCAACTTACGTAGTATGCCATTTCTAGATACAAATCTGAACAAAGAAGCACCAATGAAGAGAGAATGGTGAGAGGAAGCATTTTACATGATATGCATGTGTTTTCATAATCATAACCAGCAATTCAGACGCTGTAATCACACGTTTTGACACTCTTCATTGACCTAGAGACTGTAACACCAGCAGCTACAAGCACGTGGTTTTAGAAGTTCTGCAAGAGATTTACTGCTACCATCTGCTACTAACCCCAACTTCAATATAACTCAAGTGATGATAGGAGCGAATTGTAAATTTAAGTATTTTGAGTTCGAATTTTGACAATTTCTTGGGTCAGATTATAAGAAATTTATTTTTCATGAATATTTTAGTTTTAGCGTTAATGACTTACCTTTCACCGGAGCGGGAAGGAAATTTTCAAACACTCCTCACCGTTGAACTAAAAAAAAACTGCTACCAACCCCTAAAGAGGAAATAGAAAATGGGTAAAACTACAATAAGACCCTGGAATGTTGGTGAAATAGTGCAGTGATAGTCACTAAAAAAGCAAAAATCGAATATAAAAAACTTAATTAGTATCGATATCAGCTCAAAATGGGTCTATTTCATCTATTTATTTTATCATATCTTTTTTTATTTGTCGATTCTATTGGCACTTGTTGACATTTAATACAATTGGATAAATTAAGATAACAATGTGAGTTAAGACAACAACACTAAAGTTTTGGCTACTTCTATTCTATCCAAAGATGATGAAGAATAAGATTATTCAATCCTGATGTCCTAAAAAGAAAGAAAATTAATAATAATAACTGGTCCACACATTAGAAAAACAGTATTAAGTATTATAGGTGTCACAGTTTTTCCAAGAAATACCACTCGTGGATTCCATTGTTTGAACTGGTCGGACTCACGTGCAGTGGAAAGTGTATCCCCGCCCGCCATCAAGATGAAAAATATTCTATCTATCTCCTTTTTTGTCCATGTATTGTCTGTTTTCAACTGTCCAGAATATAGAAAGACTACACTGCAGACTCTTTCATTCTATGCAAATAATAATGGACTTGTTGAATTGTAGGGGTGTAAAAGTATGAGAGGTTCCGTTCAAACATACGAGCATAATATACAATTAGAGGGTTTGTGTGTCTTTTTTAAGTTACCTATTTTATAAATGAATAAACCCTATACCACAGAATTAATAAATAAGTCGGATACAGGTGAAATTAATCAAAAGTAATTAAAAATACAACTTATTTATAGAACAATTATACATGATTCATATATGACACAAATTTGATATGACACGATTTGTTAGTCACGATTTATGTATGAATAAAGTATTTTTTTACGCAAATCTACTAAAATCCAACGCAATTGACTAGCCTAATGAAAAACTCTCTCTCTCTCTCTCTCCAAATTATGGACCCATCATAGTATATATCGAAATATTCGATTTCACTTTGATTTTGTTCTACATTCTACGTAAACTATAAGTTTCACATGAGTCGTTCGAATCATCTTTAAGTCAACTTCGAATTATCCGAGTCATTGCCATTAAATTGGTCGAAATTATTACGCGCCACCACAATATGTTTTGATGCTCTAGTCATATTCTATTTTTTCTAGACTATAGTATTTTATACATATTGTCTGGTCTCATTCTACGATATTAGGACTGGTACGTCACATTATCATCCGAATTGATGACTAATATCACGAGTTTGAGCTATGCATGCTATCTCTGAATTTGATCAGTATGGTGATCTGACAGAGCTCGTTGATGATTCACTAACTCAAAACGTATATATCTTGTGGGTCATATTTCATTAAGAATGACAGAGAGGTGGTTCAAGCCCACCTCGGTTTAAGACTTAAAGAGCATCTCAAAATTGAATTCATATACAATATTTCAGAATAGTCAAAGTATATGCTCTCCCTTTCTTCAAATTTATTCCTAACATTATGACAAAGTTTGACTAAAAAGCTTTCATGATTAATTATCTCCAAGTTCTAAGTTCAAGTCTCTTACTTCCTCCACCGTCCAGTATTTACAGAACAATAACAAAAAAAAGGATAGTTACAGAGTGAGCACTGAGTAATCATATTTTTCCTATTGTCTCTCCTTAGTAGTTCCATTTTTGCAATTGACTAATGCACCAATTGAGAACAATGTTACCATCGGGTTATTTTTTTTTTATTTTTTGTGACACAAGGTGTTTAGACTTGTACCGACTACTCCATCGAACTCAACAACTAACCACCGTATCTTAAGTTGGCGTAGAATATGTCCCCAAAAGGATAGAGGTGACTATCCAGTTTTATTATGCAATACATACATGAATTTCACGCATAATTTAAAAATTATATTCGTACAAGACCATTTAATGGTGAAAAAAAGTAAGAATAATATATTTTCTATTCTCTTATGATAGAAACTTTTCTCTCCCCTTTTTGTTTGGCATGTGAGATCAAAAATAAAAGGGATTAATTTTTTTTTTTTTGGGGTATTGATGAAAAAATAAAAGAAAAGAAAAAGTACATACTCTTATTTTGTCATTTAACTCACATGAAATTAATAGATACATAACATGCAATAAATCAATTGTATATTAATAACTTACATTTTAACACACATAAATGACTTTTCTTTCACTTTTCCTCCTACTTTTGAGAGGATAGATTTTGGTGTGTTGGAGAAAAGACTAATCCCTCCGCTTTTATTTCCTTTGACTTTTCTTTCATAAACAAACACAATACTTTATCCATCTCTCTCACTTTTCATCCTCTCATCTTTTTATTATTCTATTTTTCAATCATATTCTTGACAAACCATTATTCTTGACATGTTAATTTTTCATGTACAGCGATACATATAGAAGCTGGTAACCAGCATGTTAATTAGAATTAAATTCAAGTCGAACCATCTTGGTAATTTCTACCACACAACTCAAAGTTGTAATCTCTTAGTGAAGTTCAAAAGTCATAGCATGTTGTTAGAAATTTAGGACTTAGAATCCACGGATAGTTCAAATGGTTAGACCATAAAATTTTGTGATGGATTCACTTAATCTTGATGTGTTTGGTTCGTGTACTATAATGGACTTGAGACGAAATTAATTCAATAGTAAGTTTGAATTAAGTTATAGGACCGAATCTTAATAAATTCATTGAAACGGGACGATGCTATAGTCCCATCTAGTGTTACAACTTTTGTATAAATCAATTATCTGATATTAAATAAGACATAACAGATATCCAAAATTACTATAGTACCCTTGATAGGCCAAAGGGTAATGAATCGATGTAAAATATTTTTGTCTTTTTAAATTTAATGCTATGCGTTATCTCCCATCCAAACATTGAATTGGTATTAAAAATAATGGATTCATATCTAATCCAAACTATGATAAAAATATATATATTAATAGTTATAATAAGAGAAAATGGTACGAAATGAATTAACTAGAATCACTTATTTAATCTCATCTCATATTATACAGACATTTTCTTTTAAGGTCGCACAAGATTAGGGTCGTGCCAATGGAAAATCCTGTTTTCCTATGGGCTACCCTTATTGGTCACTATCAGCATGCCAATGTACAGGAAAGAAACAGAAAACTAAAGATGGACTAATTCCTATAACATTCTAGAATGATAGATCAGTACTTGCACAAGGGCGAAGGTTGGCCACTAGTATATTGTTTGGTTGTGCGTTTGCATCACCAGCAGATAAAGGACTCTCTCTTTCTCTCTCTTCCTTCTTGGCCACTGGTTTGAATAGGTTGTTAATCGAGACGAGTTATCCGGGCTCGATTTAGATAATACTCGGCTTGAACTTGAATTGTGTTCCAAAAAAATTGAGTTTGAACAATTTTTTAGGTTTGTTTATATGTAAAATAATCGAGTAACTAGGACCCTACTCGACTAATTTTCTGAATAAGTCGAACTTGAACAATTATTTAGACTCATTTAGAAAAACAAGATCGACAAACTTAAATTCAAACACACAAAGTTCAGCTCAACTAATACACTGGTAGGTGTGAGTCTCTCGCTTGATCTGTAGTCCTCCTAGACTCCACGTACTTGATTGAGCCGTGTGTGAATACCTATCAAAGCGAAGGAGTCGTTTTCATGTGGTAGTATGAGGCTTAGGATGAATTTACAACCTCTGACGTGTAATAAACAATCTATACTATATATTACAAAAAATTAATTTAGGGAAGAGAGAGTTTGATAAATTTTTCCTCTTTAAATTTTATTTTATTTTAAATTTGAATTATTTAATTAATTTTTTCAATTGAATTCCAGCATTTCAATTTGTTCAAGTGGTTGCTTGTATTCATTTTTCTTACTCAGTTGGCATGACTTGGTGAACTAAGGTGGAGCCATGCAAAAATGTTTAGGTTCGATTGGAGTTTCTCTATAGGTAGGGCTGTTAATCGAGTTACATTCAAGCCTAATCGAGTGACTATTTACACAAACGAGTTTGCTCGTTTAATTATTTACACATTAACGAGTCTAAAAATATATTCAAATTTAGCTCGTTTAACAGAGGCTATGAGTATCAGGATTTGGAGGTGGGTGCGGTGGCAGCCCGAGGCATAGGCCATTAAAGTCACGACCTAGAGAGATGAAAAAATCTGGTGTTCTAATCTCCTTCTTTCAGCCAGTTGATCTTGGATCATTGCATCTAGAACTTTTCTTCTCTGCTTCTGATTCCATCTATCTGGGAACATAACTCAAATTCCTTCCTTAGGTTTTCCTCTGATGAATCTTGCATTTGGACCTTGATAAAACTCTTTGTTTAGTTCCTGTATTAATCTCCTATTATTTCCAAATTTCTTGCAAGACTGGAACTGCATCTTCTCAGCCTATTGACTGTGTCATGCATAGTAAAAGAAGTGTCCCATTTGTTCCAAGCCTCCTTCACCACCTCCTCACAGTCTGAGTCTTCCAACCACATGTACTCAAACTTAAAATAATGAGGGACCCTTCTCTTTTTCAACCCAAAATCAATGATGATTGGGCAGTGATCCGATCCCACTCTAGCTTCACGGAGTACTCACGAGGCTGAAAAAAGGGTTAACCAATCAATATTGACTAACACTCAATCCAGTTGTTCCTGTACAGTGGCAACAAATGCCCAAATATTAATACACAATGTTAACGAATCAATGTTTCAAGATCTTAACATTGAGTATTAATATTTGAAAAAATAACAGCAATAACATGCTCAACAAAAACAATAATATGCTCACAAAAGCAATAACATGGTGTATATATATATATATATATATATATATATATATATATAATAATCATAATCCGTGCTTAAAGGCACAATGAAATATAAAATTGGAATGCCCAAAAAAATATATCACATTATACTAAATAATAATTTTTCTTTCCTTCATTTCTTTGTTCATTATTTTCTTTAAAAACTCGACAATTTTTTTTCAAAATACGTAATCCAATAAAATTTTCTCAACGTATGTATATTATCATGTATTAATAATGTTTGAAACTATAAGTTAATCAAATATTAAAATAATTGAGCATGCAATAGAAATGTGCGATATAATATTTTTTGGAGAGAAAACGTTTAATGGATAAAATTCAACTTATGAATTATCTTATTATATAGACATATACACACACACACACACACACAAAGTATCAGTTGTTATTTGAATTTGAATTTGAAATTTATGTAAAAATAAATTATTGGCATATCTTCATTAATAGTGAATTAAGGATAATAATTCACAAGTTAGGAAACTAATTTAAAATTGTTTTCAAGGAAGCATATTTTGGAGTTTTAAAAAAATAGTGGATTTAATTACATGTTAGTAAAATTAAAAATAAACTTATCTCCAAATAAATTTATTGACGGACTAAACTCATTATAAGTCCTTTAGAGATGACTCAACCTGTTAAATGTTAAGCATAAAAATTTAGATGTTAAGCATAAAAATTCATATAAGCACATATGGGCCAAATGGGGCCTTCGGTGACTGCCTAACTCACAAGACCCAAGTCATGAATTCTCAAAGAATAAAGATGGATTCAAGGTGAAGCAGAAGGGCTCGTGTTTCCTCCAATACTTTTTTTTATTATTATCTATTTTTCTTCTTAGTATATAATACACCATATATAATAGGAGACTCACTTATATAATAGGTCCCACTTGTATTCTCAATAATTGACCCTACTAAAAAAAAAAAGAGAGAAAAAATATATTAAATGAGATCTCACTCCACGCCAACAAGATTGATCAGCTTCTAATAGTTCAAACTCTTGATTTTCTATTTTATCTCTAATTATTATTATAAAATCAATTATACCGACTTATATACTTCAATTAAATTTTTTTTATACCTATTTGACTTTTAACTTGTTTTGAACTCATTTTATAAAGCGTAAAGACTTTTAAATTTTTTTGAACTTATTTATTAATAATACAGTTACATACTATTATTATTTATATCTATGTGAAGAAGTAAAGTCTTAAACGGTTAAATAATTGTTATATTTTATTTTTTTGGTATGCAATAATATAATAATATTATAAGTGATTTAATCAAGTAATATTATAGATATGTACTCAAAAACTTATAAAATAAATGAATAATTAAAATATAGATTAATTATTCAATACTTAATTTATTGTTTAATTTAATTACACATATAATTCACATTTTCTATAAAAATAACATTATTTAAATTTGTTTATGTGCAATGCACATCATGTATTACTAGTGCATTTTAAAATGCTCTTTTTTATTATACAATGATTATAATTTGTATCTTTTTTAAAAAAAGAATTATGTATTTTTTTAATTAAAAATAATTATAGAATTTTATGGGTGATAAAAAATGATTTTGTTTAATAAATTTTTGAAAAGAGCTCAACAAGATAACTCAAGTGTTAATCGAAAAGTATTATAGAAGATGATTGACACTTGATAAGATATTAGTTATTCATTGTAGTACCAAGAGCCTATAAATAGGAGCGTGGATCTCATTTGCCACCAAGCCAAGAAATGTAACCTCCTCTTGTGCAAACATGGTGGAAGACTTAGCACTTAAGACTTACACTAGTAAGCTCTTACCAAGCCAAGAGCTTGCAATTCCGTGCAAGCCAAAGAGGTTACTAACCTTACCACTAAATTCAAAACGTCTGTCCATGTTACCTGGATTACTAAATTCAGAAGGCTTGTCCATGTTACATGTAATATGAGATTTGTGAGATAGAAACCACCCTATTTTAATAATTATTATCAACGTTAAACAAATATTATGCATAAATATTCATAACGTAAATAGGAAGAAGATGAAGCATTCGAGATTTGTTAATATTATTCAATGTATAGTAATATGAGTTATATATATAACAATTTAGAGGTGAGAAGGCTTGAGAAACTTTCCCTCTCCGAGAATTTATAATTTTTTGATTCAAAACTAAGACTTCCTCCAATCAGACTTGACCATGTATTATTTGTGAACTCTTCAATTTCTCAAAAATTAACTACTATTTTTAAAATTTATTAAACAAAATCACTTTTTATCAACCATATATAAACTTTTTTATAATTGTTTATCTAACTTCTTAAGTGACTAAAAAATATACATAAAAAAAGACATGAATTATAATCTCGTGCATCGTACTGAGCAGGACGCTAGTTTGTATAATAAAAAAAGCACTTTTTAAATGCATTAAATAAAGAGAATTCATTTCAATAATATTTTTAATAATATGTTTCTTTATAATATAGTATAAAAGTATAGATTTGCCAACTATATTTGAGAAGTTTAAAACAAAATAAAAAATAACTTTTGTGATAAGTAAATAATGCAATAAATGAACATTCATAAATTTGATGATCAACAAAAATTAAAGATAGAAACCAACCTATTTTAATAATTATTACCAATATCAAACAAAGATGGTGCATTAATATTCATAACCTAAAGCTTTGAGGAGAAAGATTTTTTTTCATAATATTCATAAACGCAGTGTAGTAGTTTAAATTTCTATTAAAATTATACTACCGTCTCTCCCAACAATTATAAAAAGTCCGTACCTCTCCCATTCTTTATCCAAAACTTTTTATTCACTTTCAAAATTACCCTCCTTTAAACACTTGTTCAAAGGGATCATCACCCCCTCTAAACCTAATTCATGGATCTATCCCTATCAAGGGAAACAAAAAAATTATTGATCACGTACTCTTTGAACTTGTCTAATGGCTTTTTAGGCTCACTCCTTGACGATGAAGTTTCCTTAGTCATTTCTCTTTTCAAACTTTGTATTAGATGCAAAGCCTTTTTTTTTTGTCTTAGGCTGCAAAATAGTTGAAAATAAGCTCCATTAATGTGATTTGTGGTCATATTTTCAGGGTTATCCCCTTTTAGAAAGTAGAGGATAAAATGCTTCATAAAAGATGTTATTTTAGGAAGACCTTTCTTCAAAGTAAACTGTTAGTCATACAGTTCATCAACTTCTTCTATTGGCTGAAAACAACTCAAACTCAGGAATTGTTTAATCTGTATTATCAATAATAGAGCCAAAAACTTCAAAGAACTCGTCTCTAATACTACTGGAATTATTCCTTGAGATCATATCATAAAAGATTTATCGCTATCTCTCATAAAGATTCTAATCCTTCTATGGATGGTCTACCTTTGACCAAACTAAAAAAAAAATTAGTCGAGATGTGCGTCAATTGACTAGAGTAATCAAATAAAAAATATGGATATATGTATGTATGGGGCCTAGTAATCAAATACTTTAATTAGATTATTTTAAAAAATCCAAATTATTAAGTTATGTTGAGGGTGGTGGGGCATGGCTCTCCCAGGCCTCAACATAGATAGATAGATTCTACTTGTAAAACTCTACGAAAAAAATAAATATAAATAAATATAAATTATAAAACACATGAGTAAGCAAATTTCAAAGATTTATAATCATACCCGTGGAAGTATTGAATGATTTCACGCTCATACCAAAATGACAGAACATTTAAACATTTTCTTATCTATTAAAACTTGATTTGTTTGATTTTATGGGGGTCTTTGCACATTTTATATTCATGTTCATACTATAAACATGTCAAAGGAATTAGTCTTAAAATTTTGTATATAAATATTTTTTTTGCTAGTAATATAAATAAATTAATTGAAATATATTAATCATGTGAATTGATTAAAATTATAAATTTATAATATAAAATATGACAGACTTTAATAAACACATCCAACGATCTCAAATAGACGTATTCAATGGTCATCAATATTTTCTTCAAAATTATTCATATTGTATCGTATTTTTAGGCACGAATTATTTTAAGTATAATTAATCTCAACTCAAACTTTATTTGACATTCGACTAAAAAACCCACCACTAATTTCAAGAATGATTGGTAGCTTCTAATTGGGCATGGGGACACCTATATCAATCATCCAATCGGACGTCATCATTTAAGTGGAGGGCAAATGAAAGTCTGCCACGTGGAGAAGTTCCTGAAGCCTCCACGAATAAGCTGCCAACTTCCAACAAACTTAACTGCTTAACGTATCTTCTGTATACAATTCTCAGAGCCACCACGTTATCACTCACCTTCCACACTTGGAGCTTGTGAATTAGCCACCAAGTTGATCATAATATCGACTCTGACCTCCTGTCATTTATGTTAGTCAAGTAAGGGAAAATACACTTTGTAACTTGAAAGATTTAAGTTTTTTTTTTAATTTATACTATTAAAGATTCGGTTTTTTATATTGTACCATCAATATATTAAAAATATTGTAATTTTAGGGGTTGCAATTCGGGCTTACTGGTTGAGAGATCAACCCTAGTCCAACCCTAAGTATACAATCTTCAATCCTAACCCTAATCCTATCTTAACCCGAATATTGTCCGAATTTAATTTGGGTTACTTAATTCGAGCTGATTTCTGGTTAAAAATCGGTTTAGACTTGTGTTACTTAATTCGGGTTGATTTTTTTAAGTATACATATGATTTTTTCAAGTGATCTGAGATGAATGGAGAGACATAGATGAAGAGAGAGAGGGAGTGAGAATGAGGAGTGACGAGTAAGAGAGGGAAGAGTGACGTGTGAGAGATGGATCTGAGAGTGATGGAAGTGTAAGGGTAAAAACTTGAAGTGAAGTGAAAGTCTGAACTCTAAAGAGTGAAGATATATACTAACCCTAATTAAATATATTTATATATATTCGGGTTGAACCTGACAATCTGAGGTTTGCCCAAATTCAATTAGGGTTATAGTTTTTTTTGTCCAAACTCAATTCAAGTACTAAAAATTCTAACCCAAATCCATTTTTTAGGGTTTGACTCGGGTTTGGCTCATGTTGAATTCGGGTTGATCCGCCCAAGTTGCATCCCTATGTAATTTAGTATCGGAGTTACTTTTTGTTACTTATTTCGTCAAAATTCATCTCATTATCTATAATGAAATGAGTAATGAAACGATCACATCATAATATTTTTAATACATTTAAGATGTAATATGAAAAATATAATTACTGAGAGGGTACAATAAAAATTATAAAAAAAAAATTAGACTGCAAAATATAATTTGTTCGTACAATAATGACAGGCATGACCATCAAAGATATACATCCTTTTGGTCAAGATGCAAAAGAGCAAGAGCACGATTCCTAGACATTAATAATTTGACACTAAGTCAATTTACATTATATAGACTTCCATTTCGAGCCTGACTTTGCTGGATTTTGAACTCGTCTAGTTTGTAGATCTCCTTAGAACAACTCACTTTGACAACTTAAAGAATACAACGAGTCCTTAACCACAATTGAGCGTACATATCGATGCGTCGGTAGAGTCATTTCCAAGAGTAATTGATTTGATCACAATCATAAAATCAAACCCTATCATGAGCGCGAACATAATTAACTAGATTTGCTGGTTCTATTGTACATGAAAAGTCATAACTTGTCTCTAGCTCTTGATATGGAAGATATGCTACTACCATTTTTATTGCTTTCGGTTCAACAGGTGTCTGAATTGTATCTATTAGTTCAGTGCTTATCTTTTCTTTCTTGTAATAAAAAAAAAAGGTTATGCTGATATTGATATTAATCGGTTTATATTTGGGTGGATATGCATAAGTTATGAACAAAAAATCCGTAATGAAAATTCTCTTCTCCCTTCACTAAAACAAAGACTAATAGTTTTTTTGATAAATTCAAAATCTATTCGGTTTAGTAGTTATGTTTGTCAATCGTATTATTCTTGACTTGTGTTAAACTTAACCTCCTAATTTTATATTGAACAGGTGACTGGGACTTCTTCAGTCTGTAAAACTGAAATGAATGTACGAGGCTTGTGGCAGGCACGAGACATCCACGTGGACTTCCTTATCTAGATATGTCAAAGGCGCATGGGAATTGATGAAAGATGATGATGTTAAATCCACCCTAAACTTAAGGCTGTTAAACAAGTTAAACTTGAATATTTTTTTAGGCTTGTTTTTATGTAAATAATTAAACAAGTCAACTCGTTTATATATAAATAATCACTCGATTAAACTCAAATGCGACTCGATTAACACCCCTACCCAAACTTCCTCTCCTTACCTGCCAAGAAACTCTGGCATCAGTGCATGATTTAACCAGAAGAAGCTATCCAGATCGGGCGGTGTATGGGTGGAACTGTGGAAGGAACAGTTCACCCCACACCTTCATGAACTGACACACATGGATCGAGTCGAAGCAACTTAAAATTTATGTGGCAGATTCGCACCCATGTGTCAGTGTGATACACATGCCTGACGTTCACATTCCTGAGCGTGGCAATCGAGATGAATCATTTGGTATTAGGATTTTACTATTTTGTAGTCGCATTCAATGTTGATTAATCTTAGTGTAATTTGTTTAATTAATTATATGAGATATTTTGATTAATCTGATTTTATGTTATAATTGTAAACTCGAAAGTCTTGAATTCGAGTCTCATGGATTACAAAATACTCAAGTTTAACCAATGAAAATTATTTGCAAGTAATTTCGAACGTATGAGATTTATGTAATAACCATAAGTGAAAAAAAAACGTGTGGTTGGGAGGATTATTTGCTATTAAAAACTATACAATTTAAACAAAGGTTTTTCATTTTGAATATTCACCAGAAGTCCCAGTCTAACACGTGATAGACGGTTTGGTATACTTTTTTTTATGTTGGTGTTTGGTTTTGTGGTTATCTTTAGTTGTGTGCTTTGTTTATATTTATTTTTATAGCTAGTTGTCACTTGTCCCTCTCTTCACCCATCAAAGGCGAAAGAAAAAAAAGAAAAAAAAAAAGAGTTAGCAGCCAAATTGGGGCAACCAAATTTTATTTATCTTTTAATTTTATGGTCAAAATTATTCGGACTACTTTACATGCACTTAGACTTATTACCTCCTTAGTTTAATCAGTGGTAAATCATCTATGTCAACACTAGGGTATTCATGAAAAATAATTCTCTCATGACCTAACCTCAAAGAGTTGTCAATATTCGAACTCAGAACGTTTGGATGTACATCGTCCCTGTTACCATTTGAGTTACTCTTTTAGATTAAATTTTGACTACTTTAAGGCTAACAAATTACAAATTACAAATTCCAAATTCTATAGTCTTTAATAGTTCAGAGAGAAGGAAATCCTAAATTACTATTCAAAATTACTTGTTCAAATCTCATAAAAAAAGTCCTAATTTGTGAATGAATACATACATCTCAAATTTACATTGTACCTAATGACTATGTCGGTTTTCGATTGTTAAACAAAATGTTCTCCTAATTTGATTCGAAGGGCTCTGCTCTAAATCTAGAATAGTCCAACAACGTAAGCCAATTTGTCAAACATGGTCAAATATTGATTACCTTACTGCCACTACATAACTCTTTAATTCCCAATAGAAAGAGGATAACCTTAACTATCTTTGGGATATTCGTTTAGCACTTTTGAGTTTGTATGTGTTTTTTAGTAATTCTATGTAATTTAAATCTGTAATTCAAATTTGTATCACAAATCAATAAAAATTATTGGATCAGTAATTCTCATTTGAAAAAATTGATAAGACACACTCATCCAATAATTTTCGTTCATTTAAAATATAAATTTAGTTTATATAACATTTTTCTGTTTTTTTTTTGCCGGTGGTAGAAGGCGGCTGGCTACCCACCCACCCTACTTTGAAAGTTGCCAAATCTTTGACTCTCTCAAACACCCAAAAACTCGAATTTTAAACTTATTAATCCCACCACTAATGATGCCGCACAACCGAGAGGGATTCAGATCCTTTCCAATATTAGATTTTTTCAATTTTCTTAATTATCAAACATTCCTCATTGTATTGTTAGAGAAGACACTTGAAGAAAATAGACCTTGATTTCATTTAAATTCAAGATGATAATATAGTATCGAGAGAATTGAAAGAAAGATGTTACTATAGTAGAGAGGATCCAAATCCCGACAATAATTACGTGGTGGAAATAATTTTTTTTTCCAAAAAAAAAAAAGATGACCTATCTCACTCATACAAATATCTTGTATAGATTAATCATTTGTCCCAATCACCTAGGTCCATAGAGTAGTTTTTTTCCAAACAGAGGGGCATAGCAGGTAGATTTTCCTACATATATCATTACACATGGTTCTGAAATTGATCCATATTAAAAGGAAACTGACACCCATTATTTCCTTCCCATACTCACCATTCATGAACAAATCATGTCTCTCTCTCTCTCTCTCTCTCTCTCTCTCTCTCTCTCTCTCTCTCT
>CM042194.1:1085736-1127996 GCA_023539305.1 Ilex asprella | reverse complement strand
TCTCTCTCTCTCTCTCTCTCTCTCTCTCTCTCTCTCTCTCTCTCTCTCCATATATAAATAAATGTCAAGTTTAGAACTCCTCAGAAGCAAGAGAAATACAGGTGTGAGGTGTGACTTATGCCATGAAGCTCAAGCAAGAAATGGAACAGAAAAAGAACATCACCAACAACAGCCTCAACAACAACAAGAACAACCATAACAAAGAAGATAGGTACCTGGGTGTTGCAATTCACAGCCAAGTGAGAAAGATCAAGCAAGAAATGGAGAGGATCAAGCACCCATCGCTGGAGCAGCCGGAGATACGGCCAGTTCTTTGGGAGATCACCGGGCAGAAGCGCTCTCGCTCGCCGCTGGGATTAGCTGAAAGAGAAAGACCCATCTCTGTTGCAAACTAATAGAAAAGAAGTATATCTGATAGGAGATAGATGTTCCTGGCCATGGGTCATGGGTGTCTATTTTGAATTAGATAGTTCTTTCTATTCCAAAGTTTCTTGTTTTTCCTATGTTCTGGGATTTATTTCCAGTTGTACATATTTGATGCACGAGATAGTTAAGAACTTTCTTGAAGGTTCACTTCTCTTTCCAGTCCTTTAAATTTTGGGCATTTTTTTTTTTTGGGTAGTGAGCTCTGGTTCATAACTTCAAGTTTTGCAGAAGGATAAAAAGATTAGAAGTTTCTTCTACTGGGTTCTTTCCTTTTTCTCTTTTTCAGTGCTCTAATACATGCCTCAGATGAATATCAATCACTGGAGACATCAAAGAATAAGTTCTCTGCCCCTTTTCTTATCTGTTCTCTCCATCCCTGCCTCCACCTCTTCTTTCCAAATCTTCAGTTCCCAACACTCACAGAACAAAGAAATTCAAACCCATAAAAGAATTGAAATTATGCTTTTGGAAGAGAGAATTCTGTATATTCTTTTGCCATCATATTTCCAGGGAGTTTTTATTTTTTATTTTTTATTTTTGTGTATACATTGATGAATTAATAATATAATGAATAATCAATTATTACAATTTTTGGAATGATTCATCCACAGCAGAGAAGGAAACACCCACAAAAAATGTCCAAAAGAAAGCACAATTGAATCCCCAAGAGCAAGAAGGATTACATAAGAAATCAACCTTTACTTGTTATAAGGATTGACCCTTTAACTTCTTAGTTAGCAGAATCGTGAGAGAATTCTTACTGAATAAGCTAAGTTCAGTTTTTTTTTTAATTAACTTTTGTCAAATGCAAGATTTAACTCCTTGATCTCTTAATTGAGAGAATATTGAAAGAATCAAGAGTGACCAACTAGGTTATACCCGATTGATTTCATAATTCCATGGATTTGGTTACTAGTTTATAGCTTCAAGTATTTTGTTCAGAGACTATCACTTGAGCAAAGTATCTTATGGCCTTTCCCATGTATTATTATATATCTCCCTTCAAAAGTAGTCTCCTTGTTTCAATGATTTTCCGCTTGTGTTCCTTTGTCATTATCTTCAACATCATCAATTTTCTACCATTTTTTCCCATATCTTTCAGAAAGAAATACACATATACAGACAACCAATAAGACCAACCCACAAACAACCACAAAAAATGCCAACAATCTCCTAAAAATTATTCACATTAAAAACATTTGAAACTACCTGTATGCCACGGTGAAAACAATCGGGTGATTTGTTCATTCATGAGCACATAATATTCATGTAATTCAATCAGATAAGGTGACACATTACACAAGTTTTCATTCTGCGAAAGTTACTAACAGAACTAGAAGAATGAAGCAAACATAGTCAGATGACTGACAGAGGGCAAAAATCTTCACATGAAAAGAGTAAGATGTGAGAAACAGAGCAAAAATGCTGATTAAAGTGAGGCATCCATGAAAATACGAATCATATGTAGATTGACCCTCCAAACATGACAATTGAGTACTTAACTTTGAGCAGTGATTGGCTCCTTTGACAAAAGTAACTTTACCCTCCTTGTAAGATCTCTCATCACATCTATAATGACAGACTTCTTTTGGATTCTAAACTGGATAGCCAACTCGGTTGAACCAGAAACATCCTGTTTCAGTAGGGACTCATCCTCCATTATTTTGGAGGGGAAGTGTCCAAGTGCAATCACACACAATGCAATAATGGAGCGAAGCACAGCAACTTCATTTGATCGTCCTAGAGGGGCTTCAACTGATATCAATTTCAGCGTATCCAGATCGTGCTTTTGTACAGCTTCCACATCACTTGCAAGAAGTACTCTAAGGGCAGCCAACAGACGGCCCTCCACTAACTCTGGACCTCCTAAGCTTACCTTTAATGAGAAACGACATAAAGGAAGTTAGGAAAAAATAGGACAAAAAAGAAGTCAAACAAATTTCTGTAAACTCTGAGATGCAATATAAGAATTTTCATGAAGCAACTATTCTCCTGCAAAAAAATTAAGGTGATCAGTTAGACAACAGTCTTTGAAGATGAAGTTCATGACAAGCTGTGGCCAAATAGACACTTAGAGCTTCTTGAAAGCATTTGTCAGCTTACAGCTTTTAGGGATACTAAGAAGTATCAGGACACTCTGTCAGTTAGGAAATTTATGCATTTTTTCATTTAAAATACACTGGATTAGGAGTCCAATTTTATGTTTTTGAAACTCTATATGTGAAAGAAAATGTTTTCTATCTAGTTTCCATCACAAGCAGTGGGCCACAAAAACTTCATATCTGGGGAAAAATGTATTTATAACAAGGACAGGTGCCTTTGAACTCTCATATGGATAATACAGGAACAGTAAAGCGAAGAACTAAACCTTGAGAACAGAGCCTTCTCCATCTAAATTTAGCCGAGATAAAATCTGTTGCTGCCATGGAGCTGGTGAAGAGAAGTTGGGGGATGAAACCCCCGCAGCCATGCTCGCAGCATCCAAAAGAGCTGCATCATACTTGAGTTCAATACAGTCATAAGGATTCGATGGTATCACAAACCCATAGTCTAGAAGAAAAAAATCATTATTTAGACAGCCGTAGTTAAGTACTAAAGGATCATCTTGCTTGATCTGTGTCCCTGCAACCACCTGGTCAGCATATAGCAAACACAATAAATAATCTGACATAAGAAGAATGAGTATTGCTTCAGTAGAGAAAAAAGTGAGATCGACACTAAAACCTAATGAATAGCTTGCATGTCTGCATGTATCTACCCTGTCATGATAGAGAAGAAAAGAAATACATGCCTTTACTAGCATCTTTGTGTTGACTGTCTCTTGTTCCTGAACAATTTCGGCATTTGGATTAAAGCTGTGGTTGCACATATCGATGAGTGGAAGCATCATGGGGACATCCACATGGGTCCCATCTGGACGTTTGCTGCCATACAAACGGAATGCCCGAGATGAGACTGCTGACATTGCCCATCCAAGGGAAGATGCATCTGCATCTTGGCCTCCAAAAGGGTGATCATCATGTTTCAGATTTTCAAGTACACACTTTACTTCTTTCTCAAACTCAAGAAGAAACCGGCATCTCTTGTTTACCTGGTACAACAAAATAGCAGCAATCTTGAAACATCCTTTTAAAGCAACCAACCTTTGCCTATCCAATTAGGCAGTATAGTTTGCCTTCCAAAAATAATTAGAGCCAAAAAGTGAATTGTCCCTGAATAAATTTGGTAGATATGAAACAAAGACCCCCATGAAAGAAAAACCTTGATGAAGGTTTCTCCTCCATTATTTCCAATACAACTTCAGGAATTTTGTCAATCCTTACATCCAGCTGCTGGAACTCTCAGTGGTCCAACAGTCCACTATATCATTAATTTAGGTCAACAGTTCAAATACCTGGTGAAGAAGAGGGGCATACTGCAAGTTCTTTATATCCTCCCCAGGAAAGAAAATGGGCACGCTGTAAGTCTCTGGGAGATTGCTGATGTATGGCCACCAGAAGGAAGCTTTTTTTGATCTTTCTTGTAGAAGCTTCAAACCCAATCTCATAGCCCACAGCTCCTCTGCCAAATGCTCGAAGTGACCAGTTTACTCCTTATATTCAAAACTCAATCTAGCCTAATTTATGAGAAAATTGAGTTACCAACCTCTATTGAGAATCGAACAACCTATAGGCTATACAGAGCAGCCAAAAGTTCAAGTAGGAATACCATGTGCTATAGTTTGACTAATTTATCTCTAAAAAACAAGCTTAAAAACCATGGCAATTAGATATCATAAAATTCAGATTTATGCAATCCCATAGTACATACTAAGGAAACGACATGACACCTTACTGAAACAAATGCTGACAAACTTCTGCCAAATAAAGTGTAAAGCCTAGAAAACATATCCCTAAAGTGTTAATTACATGGAGACAAGCATTGTAGTTGACACAACATTGGAGATATTCCATAGGATTAGACTCAGAGTGTAGAGCCTAGAAAGCATATCCCTAAAGTGTTAATTACATGGAGACAAGCATTGTAGTTGAAACAACATTGGAGATATTCCATATGATGTTATAAAATTTAATTTAGCGTGTTATTTGATTAAAAATTTTGACTTTTCACCTTTCGCCATAAATTTTAATAAAAATTCTAATAATGACAGTTCAATCCAAAATTATACGAGTTGAACTCCAGGTTTCCAAACCATAAAATGGGTTAGCAGCCCAAATTATAGGGAACTAAAGTAAAATTTGCAGCTCTTGTTGTGCACCTAGGTTAGTAATTATAGCGGTTGCTTCATAAACATCCATGTTACAATTGGAGATCATAGTGATAACACTAGAGGGTAGGGAAATGATGCAAAGAGTTTAATGGGTAAGGAACCATAGGAACAAGAATGGAACCAAACCAATAGGAAGAATGGAATATGCTATCTAGGGGATGAGAGTAAGAAACTGCTTAGGCTCCAAATGATTCTACAGAAGCAATCATCACACTTTTTGATCCCTGATTATTTTGCACCAAATCGATCAATGCAAAACCCCAGATCTTGCTATCGTTTCCACATCAGGTTTAAGGAAATTTCTTCAAACTCCTTGGACTGCAATGATTTGCTTCCTTAAAGCCTGACTTAGTTTGCCTTATAGCACTTGAGTCTTTACTATCAATTAGCTTGCTCGTGTGACCTATCCTGTCAGCCTGTGCAATGTTTATTGTTTGCCACTAGGCTTGTCTTGTGTCTTGTTCTATAAAATTTTTTAGTGGTAGTAAGATATATAAACCTAAATACCAATGAAAGATAGAAAAAGTAGGCAATATTTGCGCTCCACCAAAATACTCCGGTGCTCCAAAATCACACAGTTTCCGTAGCAAATTAACTAACAAAACTCTCACATATTCACAATGCAGTATATCCATCAACAAAATTATCGGATTTAAATTTTTTACATTTTACAAGGTATCTCCTACAGAACCAGAGACAATGACATCCAACTATCCAAGGCACTACAAATACATGTCAAGTAGTTTATCCAAAAATAAAGATTCAAAAAACACATATCAATACGCATATTTTAAGCTGCTAATTAACTACCCAAATCAAACGTAGGGAATATGCTCATTATCTACAAACCAAATTATACACAAAACAAGTATCATTTATGCTACAAACTAACTTATCCAACTCTTCTGCTGTCACCAGTATACAAAGTCATTAACCAAATCATCTAAAAACAGCTCTATGTGCTACAATAAAACAAACCCAATCTTCATTTATGCTACAAACTAACTTATCCAACTCTTCTGCTTTCACCAGGATACATAGTCATTAACCAAATCATCTAAAAACAGCTCTATGTGCTACAATAAAACAAACCCAATCATGTAAAAACAGTTTTAGATTTACAATAACCAAATCATCTAAAAACAGTATTATTTTAACAATAAAACAAACCCAATGCCTATTAATCCACAGTGCATAGTAAAGTGACCAACTTGCTATGTGCTGAAATGCACAATACCCATTAACCATATCATCACAAACACACGAATTTTCTACTCCAAAATAACTAATTCAAGTGTAATAGAAGAAACTCATACCAGGAACTTGCCGAGCCAGGTTGACCAATACAGAGAAAGCACCATCACCACCCTCTGACTCGAGAGACCCAAACTTCAAAGGTATGTGCTCAGGAAGGGAAATTAGGTCAGACCCTTGAGGAATTTCGTCAGAAGCAACCAATCCAAGACCATGGGGCTCAACCTCAGCTATCTTCACAGACTGGTGCACGAACCCACCTTCTCTTCTGACCCATTTGATCAGGTCAGGTGGGTGTGGCACCAGCCGTATAGGGTAGACAGAAGCGGCGCACGTTAAGGGTCGGACGTGGGCTAGAGAGGTCGTCATTAACATCATCTTGGTGGAACTTGAGCTTATCAAGTTCAGCATTTTCTCTGTTCCAAATTGTTTCTAATTTCAGTATAAGAAATAAAGTGTAATGGTGTCTGGTTTGTGTGTAATCTTAACCCCTACATTTGTTCCACCCGAAATGTCCATTTTTCTTTTTCTTGATCCGACCCATCAAAGGTTGGGATTCTCTTAATTTCAAATTTTATTTATCAAGAAATTTCTTATCTATCCCAAATTATTTTATTAAATATTGTGTTTTCAATGATGTGGTAAAATCTTATGTATTGAAGGTTTAGTGGGTGGGAGTGAGACTGAGTAATTCAAGCACCAATACTAATTTGGTATACAAAATTTGAAAAGTATTGCAACTTAAAGCATAATGGGTCTCATTATTAATTTTCCATATGTAGTTGCCTTTGATGAACCCCAAAATTTCATTCTAATTTTCTTAAATTTTTTATTTTTTAAATTATTGAATTTGATTTAATTTTATGTTATTGGCTCTTTTTTTTTTTTTTTGTGTAACTTTAAACGGCTATTAATTTTGTAAAAAATATATAGAAATCGTCAGCACAAGAAGGGGTCAACCACCCTTAGAAACATCTCATCTTGAATCTCATTTTGTTGTTGTCTCTTTTTGAATAACTTAATTCCTCATTAATAGGATAATTCTTAAAATTTCTCAATTGTCTCAAGTTTTTCTCTCATCACCTCTCCCTTTATCGTCTCTCTCTCACACATATACTCTCTATCTCCTTTAAATCTATATTTACTACATATTATACCAATCAATTTTAGAAGATATGATGTTTATGAAAACTTGGGTTAATTATAATTTGCTCCCTCCAACTATATCCTATGTAACAATCAACTCCATGTAATTTCATTTCCAGCAATTTTTCATCTTCTTGTATCAAAATTCAAATTAGTAACAAAAACATTGGAATCTTCTATTTGTGTCGGAGGAAAAAATATTTTTAAAACAATTTTACCCTTATCTTCCAACGGTTAGAAATTTTGTTATTTAAGAGGAATGAAGCTTTTTTTCTCTTTCCCTCATCTGCGATTCCTTCATCTCTACAATCTCTCATATGCAGTGTCTTTTCATTTCTAACCATCTCACCCATACCCTTTAAAAAAAATGGCTTCGAGCGAAGCATCAACGCACAAAGAAACTAATAAATTGTGTTATTGCGGATTGAAATGCAAACTCAAGATGTCATCGCACTATTGTCATTCACAAATATCATCAGTTGGATCCTTACCATATTTCTTTCCAAAATGCTTTGGTTTTACTTGCAAGAGACCTTGTTATCATTCCAACAACTCATTGACTCATATGATTTCCACAAAGATTTTACTTTTCAATAAACAAATACAGCAGAAGGTGACAAAAAAAATCTATTATTAATCAATTATAGCAAACAAAACGCACAAAAAATGCATTGTAAATTACGTATGATGTTGATCGCAACAACTCATGACTTCAAATCAGGCTTGTATACATCGTATACCCTCAACGACGACTTCAAGCATTTGAGGACTTCAACCATTTCATGATTTCAAGCATAGGAGAGACTGGTGTGGGGGTGGTTTGAAAGAGTGCTTAAATGACTAAGGACAACTTTTATACCAGGCAAAAAAATCTAACTATAGTTAATATTTTGGCGTTACCGTGGCTGAAGGGTTTTTGGGGAAATTCCTCTTCTATTTGATGACCCTCAGCCTTCTTTTTCATTTTGGTACAAGAAGGGGGCAAATTGCGGGAAATAAAACCATAGTGAGTCGATTGTTACATAGGGTATTGTTGGAGGGAGCAAATTGTAATTAACCCATGAAACTTTTCTTCATCAAATACTATATTTTTTAAAAAAAAAATAAATTATTTAATAACAATGCACTGATGTCATCAAATTAAGTCATTCTGTGTACCTATATAATGACTCCCATAAAACTACTTTATTTCATATTTTGTAATTTAGCATAGTAACCAAAATTTTTCCAAAGATACTAGAGTCGAGGTTCGGGTGGGATGAGGGAGTGGCAATTACAAGTGGAGGGTGGGGTAGGATTGTGATGGAAGATATTAAAAATACCGTCTGCATCGCATGGGACATCACTAATAAAAATTAAAATAAATGGGCTTTGCTTGAATTCATGATGGCTAATTTATGAAGAAAAATATTCCAAGGGCTCCATATCGAAGTCGTAAAAAATAAGAAATATTATCTAGACCTAATTTGAGAATTTAATCTAAGAACCTAATTCAATACAACTATTGAATTGAAAGTGTACTGCATCTAATACTTAAACTTACGACTAATTCAATGACTAAAATGAATTAGATTCCCAAATTAGAAACTTATAGGGTCCATGGTTGGGAATAACTTCTTCTTAGTTAAACAAAATAAAAGTGAACATCAATACAACGGATCTATCAAACAGATAGCAATTTAATATCCAGAAAGGGCATCATCAACATATGTTTAATCCTAGGATTTAACATTAATAATACCTAATATAGAACCTGCCAAATCAAAATACATAAAACATTAAACCAGTTTTTCATAATCAAATTCCATAATGAAACAAAAAGATACTGATTTGCAAAACATTCCAATTGGGAAAGATCATTCGGTCATGAAAAAAAAAAATATATATATATATATATATGTTGAAATAAAGCATAATAAAATAAAATAAAATAAAATATTTTTAAAGAGATCCAAATCAAAGTGATAATATATGGAATTAATACAGTCCCCCGGTCAAGAATATCTTCTTCTTAAAACCAAATACCGGTATACATTAATACAATATATTGTTCAAATTTGAAAACAAATAACTAGTATGGAGACAAATATCAAATCAACTTTATAGGCAAATTTAGATCCAAAAAAGGCATCATCAACTTATATTCAATCCCGACCCAAAAAAACAGTTTCAAGCACAAAAATGCGGGATGTGACTCTTTTTGGATGATAACATATAGGTCTGACAGTAATTAACTCGACAAATTAACGAGCAGTCGAACAAGATTGGATATAATATATTTTTCTCAATATTTCCAATAATAAATCATTTGAAAGTTGGTTCATAATGAATTTTATGTGAATTCATTTTTGTTGACAAAAGGTATATGAAGAAATCCAAATATGATAGTTCATGTATACAAAATTTCCAAATAGTCCATGCATTCCCATTTGAATCCCTACAAATCATGCACCAAATCCTTCAAATTTAAACAACTACAAATCAAAACTAAAATAATGTAATCATTCATTCGACCGTTTCTTTTTGTGATCCAACAGCATCGAAACGTGAGCCCATCATCATCATAACCTTAAACTCCTCGAAGCTGATCATCCCATCGCCATCCGAATCAACTCCACTGATCATCTTCTTGCACTCAGCCAACGAGCTCTCTTCTCCCAAGCTTTGGAGAACGTTCTGCAACTCCTCCGCTGATATCGTTCCGCTCTTGTCGATATCAAACACAGAGAAAGCGTCCTTTAAATTCTCCAAAACCTCGTCGGAATCAATGTCCTTCGTGTTCAGGACGATGAATTCATGCAAATCGATGAACCCATCACCGTCGGCGTCGACCTCTTTGATCATCTCCAGGAGCTCTTCGTCGGTGGCTGGATTTCCGAGACTGGCGAAGATGGAACCAAGCTCGGAGGAGGAGATTTTTCCGTCGCCGTTGACGTCGAATTTCTTGAAGACTTGCTCGAGTTCTTCCTCGATCTGGGTACGTGATTGGAGAGATGGTGACCTTGATGGTATGGGTGTTGGGTTGCATGAGTCTGTTGTGACTGGATTTCGTTGTTTTTTCTTGCGGTTGAAGAGAGATTTCAGACCCATATTGACGATAGGATTGTAAGGATTTTTCCTGGTTTGGCTGCTCAATGAGAATAAATGGAACAAGGAAAGAGAAAGGTGTAGAAAGAGAGAGATTGTGTTATATATAGAAAGAGAGTGTGAGATATACAGATATAGTGTGTGTGAGATGTATGTTGGAGAGAGAGAGAGAGAGAGAGGGTGAATAGTTTTTGGAATGGAGGAGGAGATTAATGGCCTCTAAATGCAATCCACGTACACACCAACATAGGCTACACTACTACTAATAATTATAGCATGAATAGGAAACCCAAAAGATTTTGTCAATCTTATAAAATTAAATAATTTCTTAATTCTCATGCAATATCAATGGGATAATGATGTAACTTGATGAATATAAAGTTGGATTATTTAACTTGAATTTTTTTGAAATTAACAAGTTATCTTTTTGAAATTTGAATTGTACCATACTATCAACAATTTTTTTATTCACTTACTTACAATTACATGTTAAGGAAGAATCACCAACAAAGATTAAACGCGTGAAGTTTAAGTTTAGAGTTGATTTCAAGTCCAATCTCACCTCTTGGCCGTCTATATTTGATAATATCAACTATTTTAAGTGCACAGTAACTATAATTTCCAACAACAAAAAATGGGGATTATGCTTTCAAATTAGAACAACATTCATATGAATTGTCCGGAACACCAATTTCTATCATGGTTTTTCCTGCTGATATTTTTTTTTTAATTCAACAGTCAACAATGTCTAAATCAACTTATACATACCCCATTAATGATTAGGACAAGTTTATGTGATTCACATAATTGAATTTTTTTTTCTTATTCTCTTTGAACGGAGCTTATTGGTACACCATTCCAGCTCCTCCTTGCTATTGTGTTTACCGTACTTGACCTTTGATGATGATGATGTGTGTGTGTGTGTGTGTGTGTGTGTGTGAGAGTTGGAAGGATGAGGAGGGGGAGTATCTACTTAGCAAAAAAGGTAATGACATTGACATCTACATTTTTTTAGTATACAAATTAATACTCAAATAAATCACTCCACATATCCACCAAGGAATATATCTCCCAACACCACACAACTTTCTACAAAAGTCCCCACCGCACCAACATCAAGGCCGAAATTAAAATCTAAGCACGTGCTCTTGGCGTTGAAGAATATAGGTATAACCCCACCAAGCTGTCATAATTATAGGACTCGAACTCATTCATAGAACAAAATGAAATCTACATGTCCAGACCTAGCATTCAACCAGGAGAGCTTGGATCAAAAAAAAAAAAAAAAACGAGGAGAGCTTATGGGAGATAATTATCAACTCCTAGAAAAAAGAACACCAAAATGGCAAACCTTCAGGACAAAATCAAGTGTCCCTGATTGAGAACATGGGGTACTCTAGTGAGGATACAAGAGTTCAAATGCCTACCGACAGCAAGTGGAAGCAGTTAGACACTTGCATCATGATAAATTCCCATAGAGTGTAGAACAATAGAAAGGCAAGGACCATCAACGACCAAATTACTACTCTTCCTAACCATAAAATATATTGGAAAAAGGTTTAATACAAACAGTGGCGAAAATAACATAACCCTTTAAAACAACAGTGCTGATCGAAAGTTTTCAATTAAAGAATTATATAGAGCTGGTAGAACCAACTCTTTTATCGACGTACCTCATACATAAAGATACCATTAGCCACTAGAGTAGTAAGTTACAAAATAAGAATGAAGCAAAGAGAATTCTGAATGATAATATATCAGACATTTTTTTAATTAAAATTTTGATTGCTGTAGCAGAAGAATAGTAAAAAACAAGCTGCATTTCCTAAATTAAATATCTATCTATAGCTCATATGGTTTTCAATAAAAATAACAGAACCATATGAGCATATCCGGTTTCACAGAGAAAAAAGAATAGCTCGGGAGCACCCAAGCTGAATTCAAAACCCAATCCCCACCATCCCAACCCTTGGTAAGTTTAACAAGACAAAGCACTACGATATACAATTTACAAATTATAACCGACCTCATCCAGCACAACATTCATGGATTGCTGTGTAATTGGCCTCGACTTAGGCAAGACGCAAAATCGTCATAGTTGCAGCTGTCCAGGACCTCTACGGGACGATCTTGAAGGTGCCCTGCTCATGTCTGGCACAGGCGAAGGTCGCCTGGGTTCTTCTGGTCTTCGTACCTCCTACATGGACACAAGAAGCAATGAAATCCAAGTGTAATGGAGGTAGAAGATTAAACACTGGAACACTAAAAATGTGTCTGTGAGAGAGAGTGAGAGGGAGAGAGGTCTTCAACATGAGAAATAATAAATGTGAAAAATAATCAATCTGATTATTTCGTACCCTTCACTCAATGAGAAAACGGGTCAAAGTCACCGGATCAATCCTATAAGATTTAAGGAATGACCAACCTATTAACTTTTTGGAAAAACACAAAGCTAATCAGCTAAAGAACAAAATGTCAGACCCTATAATGGTTCTATCAATCTTCTTTTGCTTTCTTCAATTCAACTGCTCCAAACAAGCTTAAACTCACAAGAACCACCAAACCACCTCCAAATTTAATGCAAGCATCTAAATAGGCCTTACAGGTTCCAAGCTTCCCAAGTGAACATAGCCCTAATCTTATGGACCAATATATTGCACAAGCATCTCAACTTCCAAAATTCAGTTCCACTATTTGCAGGGGTGGCTTAAGGTAATTGGAGGCCTAAAGCGAAAATACTAAATGAAGTTTTTTTTTTAATATTAATTTTTTAAAAAAAATAATTTATTTTCAATTTATTATATGAGAGACCAAATAAAAATGTACTAGTGTTACTGAAAAAAATATTTTAACTTTTGTTTTTGTTTTTGTTTTTTCATTAGAAAGAAAGTTTAATTTTAATTTTTTTTAATGTTTTGTACTAATTTTTACATAGAGAGAGAGTATGAGTAAATATGAACTGAATTTTGAGTACTTTTTATTTTTTTAACTTATGATTTTTAGATTTTTAATGTTATGAATTGAATCATGATTCCAAATTATTACAACAAAAATGTTGATTGTATTTAATATTTTGGGGCCTTTTTTTAGGGTTTAAAATTTAAAGATTTAATTTTTTTATAGGTTAATAATATACCTAAAAATTTAGGGCCTTCTAAAAATTTGGGGCCTAAAGCTCATGCTTTTTTTTTTAAAGCTGTTGAGCCAGCCTTGACTATTTGTTCCATAAAGATTATGAGAATACAACAAATTCACAATACGGTTTTCATCGGAGAACCTTATGATGAATTAGGAATACAAAAGCTTAGCAAACCTTTGTTGATGAAGTAGAACTGTATCGTGACTGTGCTTGCGATTTTGAATGCACACGATGCTGCCGCTGAATATGGTCAAACTGTTGCAGCCTAGAAGCAAAGTTTATTCCACTATGAACACTTTGTGAATCCTCGTTCATGTCACCATCATGAGAGATTTGGGATCCACTCTGCATGAAATTAATCTGCGAGTAAGGATTCCCCAATGATGTGCGCTTTAGTTGCTCGCCGCTGAAAGAGTATGAAGGTACGGTTTTCAATCGAGTTCGTAGGATCTTAAAAGCTGCACTTTGCTGCATTAAGGGGTAAAATACCAAATAAAATGAGAAACTTAAAAATAACATATAGGTAGCACCCGCAATAGCTTAAGTTTTTGCGCATTATAAACAGAAATCAAATTGTGCAAAATTAACTAGCCTTAAAAATCAATATCAAATAAGTCAAAAGAAAAAAAAAAAACTAGGCCTTCAATGAAATAATCAGAAAGATATTATAGCTTATGGTTTAATATAAGATATAGCCCTTGATAGAGCACAATTGATAAATAGGAACATGTAACTGACCCCAGATAATAGAGATAAGGCTTCAGTGAGTTGATGGCCTTGAACTTGGGCTATAGATTTTGAGTAGTCAATGATCTAGATTTCTTTTGGCTCCACTGAATTTTGGTATTTCACAACAAAAAAATGGGCACAAGACAGAGAGAGGGAGAGAGAGAGCTGAACTATCAATTCAATGTATCACATTAATCTTGATTTAATTTCACAAATTCTAAACAAATAATCCACGTAGAACAAACTAAAATTTAAAGGGTTGCCACTTTAATTTGACCATTGCTATCAACAGAACATTACGATAATACAAGTTCCCTTAATGGATTAGAAAGAGAGCTTTACCCAACAAGGAAAAGGAGTAGAAAGTGGGGCAAAGACCAATGCATGCATAAAACAAATGCAGAAACCTGCAATTCCAGTCAAAAAAGTTTCTACATAATCCAAAGTTCCACTTTTATGATTACAAACTCGTGCAGAAAAAAACATTTAACAGTTTGCATGTCAACAAATCATGTAATTTGGTTGCAAGTAATTTCATGGAAAAAGGAATCTTATGAATTATGTATCCTGCCTGGTGTAGAATAAATTTGAGAGTTCCTAAGATTTAATTTAAAAAATTTCCCAAACACTGATCCACCAATCCGAACTTTCACATTTGGAAGATCATACAATCAGGGAAAAGTTGTAAAAATCTGACACACATCATTTACACAATTCAAAATAGAAACTTTCCATTAGCTTCCTCTAGCATGCACACTTCACAGTTATAAGAATAAAAACACTTCTCTACCGTTTATACCTTTCTTCTGGGGGAAAATGTTTTCAGAGATATTTGTTTAGGTGGTTCAACCATGTCAAAAGAACACAATTTAAAAAAATTAAAACACGGGCTAAGGATCTAGACAGGGAATAAATTAAAATGGCTTGAGAATGAATCAAGAAAGAGAAACAGAGATCTCATACTTTAATTAAAGCAAAACATACGGGTTATCCCACATCGGATAGCTTCAGGTGTGTGAGTTAATATATATATATATATATATATATTTCCTGACCCTGAACCTTGTCGGTTTAGTGGTTAGGATTTGATCAAAAAAGCCAACGTGCCTTCTATGGGTGCGTTCGGTATTAGGCTGGAATCCCACACTTTGGGCCAGAGGCCCTGCCGTCATGGTACTAACGCGGGGATGTTGGGAGACTGAGTTATCCCACATCTGATAGCTTCGGGTGTGAGTTAATATATATATCTTTCCTGACCCTGAACCTCGTAAGTTCAGTGGTTAGGATTTGATCAAAAAAAACTAAAGCAAAACATATGACTTCTGAGTTGCTTACATGAAATATGGATTTGAAAACTCCATAGAATGGTAAAGCACCTTTAATTGATGGAGTACACGAGTAAATAATAGAGGCATACTGACGGGCACCATTCCCATATTAATTTAGGCATTAAATTCTAATACAAAGGCCTTGACTTGACTGACCATGCAATTGATCAAATCTCCACAGTATCAATCAGGGAAAGTAATCAAAATAAAAACAAACAAAAAATAATGGGAAAATCTATGACAGGCTCATATACTTTCTGGGTCTAGCATTAATGCATAGCATCTGATCTAATGAATGACAACTCTTGATTTCAAGAGAATGTTTCACCCAAGCAAAGTAGACTTGTGTATTAGAAAAAGCCAACCATGAGAATCATTCCAGACATACCTGGGGAAGCAGCATCAGAAGACCATACAAGGCTTTTAACAACCATATGTATCTACCAGGTTCAAGAAGCTGCAAGAAACACAAAAAGGGTTGAGGTGTATAAATAAAATAAAAAAGGAGAGAAGAACAGAAAAGGAACCATCATCCAAAATTTGTTAAGTTTTATGTGAAAAAAATGACTGAAAATCCAATTCGTTAAACCCACCCTAGAATGTCTATTTGGGTACATATCATCAGTCTCTATTCATTGGCATAGCATCATTCTTTCAACAACATTACCAGCCACCAAAGAAGCGTGAGGAGCGTTTCTTTTAGGTTATTGGGAGGGGCTATTTCCACCCCACAAATATCCATCTCCACCCCCATTAAATTTTGTATTATAAAGCTACTAAGTTCACCCCATTCTATAACCACCCCATTAATGACAAACTCACCCAATTCTACCTTCACCCAATTGGTGGCTTGTGTTTAATTTATCAATCCACCCAACTATACGTCTCAAATAACCTGTTCTCACTCCCATATCTTCTCCCCTTAAAAAATGCCAGTTATGATGTCATCACTGAAATCAACTGATGCTCATTTAAATCCATGCATTATCCCAACACCAAATCATTTATTTAGTATAGTATGTCACCACCAATAAGAATTTGTGCATTGATTGAATATTTCCAAGTATTCATCTTCAGGCTTTTCTTTTCTCTTTTCTATTCCTTTAGTTTTTTCTTAAAAATATGAGTTGATTGTTGAAGCACCAAATAAGACTAGCACTCATGGGACGGTATCTAATCTGCGAAGGTTATCATGAGAATACAGACATCCATGTGCCTGCTGTTTAGCTCTTGTTTCTTTTGTTGGGGGGAGGGGGGGGGGGGATAGCTGCATTGTAGAATTGGTCTAACGCGGTCCAATTTTCCCATTAAGAAATCAGGAAATTAGGGTTTGGAGTTTTTCTTTGCCAATTTGAGTTTGATTTCCATGGATATGTCTCTATTAAAGTCCTTAATTATATATATAAAAAGAGAAAAAGGGTTACAACCGTAGTGTTGGATGGCTAATTTATGGGTGTAGATTGTGGTGGGATTAGTCCCAGCCTAGGTTATTTCATTATGAATCAAAACAATAAGCAATAATCCAGACGTGTCAATTGAGTTAGTCAGGGAAATCCTATGAGAAGTATGGTTGGAAATCAGAAGGTTGAGCCAAAAAGTAGGTTCCTCAAGCCCAGCAACAAAGATGAACAAGTTTTAAACTGAAAACTAGACCTCATTCAAGAAGCAACCACATGACTCAATCACAACTTGAGTTCGAGAAGCTTGACCATTTAAATAGTCCAATAAGTTGAAGAGCTCATAAATCTGAGACCGAGCCAAATTCTAAAAAAATCTTTGTTTCAGAGCTTAACAGTCATCAAATCCAATAGAACTAGGAATATAAATGACCATTCTCCATTTTATACAGCTAAACATTAAGATATTTCCAACTAATCCAGTTTAACTCAAAAATGCAGTTGTGCAAAGGTGATTTGAGCACAATAAAAACAATGCGCTATAAAAAAAAAGTATGAAAACAATGAATTTTGATTTGTAGAGATCAGACGAAAATCAAGGAACTTAATATTAGATAAATTATACAAAAAACATTTGCTATCAAGAACTTCTCCCAGTAAAAACACAACCAGCACGCCAACACAGAGATCAACATAGCAAGACGAATTTCAGAAATCTGACACAGAAAAATGAGAACAAGCAAATGCACCTGCAACCTAAGATAAACAAAGATTGGTGTCTCAAGTAGGTGGACCAATTTGTCAAGCTGGACCAAGAATTTGACATTAATATCTTCCTCAACCAGAGATTGAATGACAGCACTTGCATGTTGGTAAGTCTGTAAAGCAACACCAACAAAATGCAACAAAACCTTGAGGACTGCGCAAATCACCAAAAAGAGTTATCATCACAAGAAGATGGGGAGGAAAGGATGTGGATGGAAGCAAGATAGAGATACAGAAATGAAATGCTGTCAGAAAATTCAGGATTCTTGCCTGAGCTAATAAGCAAAGACTTATTATTGCCATTGGCGAATGGCACCATGAAGCATACAAAGAGAGAAATAAGTCCTTCCCAGCAGCATTGACAAGTGATTGTTTCAGAAGATCTCGAAGATCAGACAACTCGGAAGAAGTAAGCAGAATCAAATTCAAAGCCTGAAACAGAAAAGTGAACATTCATGGTAGGTAGCCTATTATAACATGTCTCAATGAGGTATGTCAAGCATAGTATGGAAAATTCTAGAGTTAGTATTATTACATTCAAGATACATGTGCATTCAAATAAATGACATTTTTGCGTGATGATTTTTCATGTAGATGACAAAACCTGGACCATAATAGAAGCAAAATCCAGGTCAGATTCCCCCTCAAGTATTGTAGAGAGTTCTCGGTAAACTCTTTCAGCATCTAAAAGTACACAAAGTCGACGTACTATCAAAGCACCACGCCTGAGAGAAGAAAAAGAAGAGAATGATTAGCCTAATAAATTAATGACTGAAAATTAAATCAAAACAATTGAAACAGCAACTTAAACTACTGGCATAAGAAAACCCACTTCTCTAGGAGCGAGTTGTTGACCCGAAAGCTATGAACTAAGAGAACAAGAAGCTGGCGAAAGTGCTTTGGATCTTTGGCAATACATGCATGCACCTCAAGCACCAGGAGCACTACCTGGGAAAAATTCAGAACAACAAATTGCATAGGTAAAAGGAAATATAATTTCTTTATGTCAGATTGGGTTTATTTTTGGCAGGAATGCAATCACATTACAAAATGTACCAACTTAAAAGGATTAGAGAAATTGCATAGAATTGAGGGATCTTATTTCAGAAGGTGCATGGGCAAGGTTATTTCCACAGATTGTTAAGTAACAAGTAAAAATATTGGTGTTAGAATTGTACTTCCAATGCTCAAGTGAAGTTATGGATTTAAAAACATTGTAAAGCCCACTAAAATCTCTGCAGCACAGACTCAATAGAAGGGTTGTAATCCACAAAAAGAGACCGCATCACATCAAACTTTACTCAGAGAAAAAACCCGTAGATAATGGAATAATATTTAAGAAGTCAAGGGCTAGAAGGGTGAGCTGAAGACAATTGCTACAATCTACCAAAGCCTATAGGATTCCACAAGGAAGAAGACCTTACCGTTAGCATAGCCTTTCTTGAGAGATAAGTCCCTTTTTATCACTCATTAAATTTTAAACATTCATATTTCTTTTTCATGTGTCGTTTCCATTTTTGTTGGGTTTGGGGGAGAGAGGGAGGGGGGGCTAGGAGAAGTTGTGTCATTTTCTTGTTTTCTCCCCTTGCAAATATGAGAAAAGAAAAAAGCATACATTTTTAACACAAGTAATACAGGGCACTAACTGTGTTCCAAACAGGACAACAGCTCCCTTTAGGTCGGGCATTAGATACAACTGAAGCTTACAGCCAATAATTTGATGAAATGGCCTATGCATAACAAGAAAACACAACCACATTGGTTTTTGCCATCTGTACAAGTGTTAAACATACAATTTAGAATGCAACCATATTATGCGGTCTTCAGAACGGATTTACATTCTGTAAGCAAATTTGGATAGTTAAAGTGTGAACCATATTTCATTACACCACTAGGCACTACGGGCTTCGACGCCAAAGACAAAGGCAAAAAACATGTCGTCTTGATATTATCATGATAGAAGTCCAACTACCAATATGATTTAATATTCACTTGCCTCCTTTAAGCAACACCATTCACCTTCCTAGCAGACTATAACCTGATACATTAATCTGCAAACTTCCATATCCAAGCGACAATTAATTACATAAAAAGGAACTTACCGCAAAAAATTATATAAAAAGTGTGAAAATTTCACTGAAAACTGAACTCAAAACGATAAAGCTAGGACCAAAACCTAAGGATTTCATCAATAATCAAGCAGACAAAAAGCTAAGCCTAAATCAAGACCCTTGACTGAAAACCCTAATCATACTTCATTACTGACATCTCTAAACAATAAATAGTCACTTATCGATGAGTCAGTCATGCTAGATAAGCACTCCACAAGCTGTCTAACTTGGAATTACATATTCAAGCCTTAACTCGAGAACTATGAGTACAAAAAACCAACCTACTACATTATTCCGCACAGAGTAAAGAACAATGGAGGTCAAGCCCGTGTATCAACTTAACACAAACATGCAACATCATTTTCCAAATGAGAAAATAATTCACAAGGTAGAAGAGGGTTGATAAGGGTGGCTGTAGCAAAATATAATAATACAATATTTCCTGAAAGACTATTTCTGCCAGACAAATAACCCAACATAAAAAATACAATGTCACTAAAGGTCATTGCATAGTGTGGTCGTGAAATTATCAGGCTACTGAGGGCCGTCACTTTGTGTAAATAATGTCAAAAGTTACATCCCCTCCTAACATGTCAACTGGAATCAAAATGCAGAATTATCTTTCAACAGATATCATTTTTTGTATTTTTAGGAAAATCATAAGAAGACTCAGCTAGACTTGCAAATCAGGAAACAGCAAGATAAAGAAACAGGAAAAGAAGATTACCTCGTCAGATAGATCTGATAAAGCCTTCAGAAGAGTGTCAAAAATATCATTCAGAAAAGACAGAACCTGTTTCAAGTATAAAAATGTGATGCAAACTTTTCCTTGTCAGAATGAAGTCTCACCCACAATTGAGGAAGAAATACAACAAAGACAAATACCCAACAAATGTTCTCAGTGAATTTTTTTTTTTGGCGAATAGTTCTTTATGAATGAGAAATAACATTATTACGAATACAGAAATATCCACCCAAAGATATAACATTCTGTTTCAGGGGAAACTAGAAGCAGTGGCATGAAGCTATAGCACCTACACTGCAGAAATAAAAGATTCTACTTCTTGGCCAAAGAACTTCGGTTTCCAATTTGGTACAGAAAGTGCCATACCAAAAGGTCAGGCAAACAAGGAACAGCACTCTTATCAAAGAAGTATAGAACATAAACCTGTTTTGACAATTCAAGGAAATAAAATAGAACTATAACATAACAAGAAGAAACACCATGGGAATCTAATAACAACATACAAGCATGCAACAGAAGGGTTTGGATTGAGACGAATGACAAACAAGTGAACACACTCTTCGGTTAAGCACTTAACATTTAACTTAAAAGAGGCCTTAGCAGCTTAGAGAAAGAGAGAGAGTATATAAATGCCCATATATCAAGGCTCAGTTGGTGGCCAAGAAAAGTTTTACGTCAGTAATAAAGCTATTAAAAGGGAAATGAAAGTGTCCAGCCATGAATACTACTGGTGTAGATTTCATCTTCCTTCTAGATGAAGGGAAAGGAGAAAGTATTATTTTCACGTACTCTTTATGCATATTTCTGTTTATATATTATATATTGCTCTTTATGCATATCTCTGTATATAAATTGTATATTGTATGTAACCACAATTGATCAATTGTTTAATTAAATTTACAATTTCCCATAGAGTATATCAGCCAAATCAGATTCCGTCTTTTCTTCCTCAAAACAAGAAAATGACAATGAAAAGCGCCCCTAGTGTATGACTATAGTATAAGTCTTTTAAACCTTTGGCGCCGCCCTAAACTTTGGTATAACTTGCACACGTTTTTGCCCTCAAAGTCTAACCACCAAACTTTGCAATTGTTAGCCCGAAGACTCTATTCATTAAGCAAAGGATGCTTTTCATTACAATTTTTTATTTTTTATTTTGATATTTCATTCCCATCCACCCTTCCTAGCACCCTTGTTCACAGGACTTAACTGGAAAATGATTTTGTTTTCCATATTTTGAAAGTATTCTCAATGAATGGAACCCAAAAAGCTTCTTGTGTAGTTTGCTTGACAAAGGCATAAGGAAGTTGATTGCTGCCTTTTTATTGTCCATTTACCCAGCCAACGTGAGAAGAGTTGCTTACTTTAGCAAAGATCAACAAGACAATCCCATTCCCAAACTCCAACTATAGGTAGTAGGTATAACAGGAGAACCTTGACTGGCAGGGTTATGGGAATGTGCTACTACAAGGCCATTCCTTCATTTCTACATATTTGAGCCAATAATGCACAACTTGTTCCTGTAAAAAAGAGAGAGATTCTATATTCACACGTGGCATACCTTGCAAATAGGTGAACTACAAAAGAAGTAAGGAGGAGAACCACTTGGCTTAAAAAGGGCTTTCCAAAGCACAGACCTTATCATACATCCTATCTGCCCAATTATTCAGCTCAGATAAAATAATGTTTATTTTGTCTTGTTTTTTAAGTTTTCTCATCCTTTTTCTTTCTCTTCATTTGTTCAATATTCTGTCTTTTTGGTTGTGTATTAATCATATCCCTCTTTGTTTTAGTTGTTCTAGCATTAGCATGAATTTCCTAACCTCTTTTCACTTTTCACCTAAGCAGTTGTGGCAACCTTCACAAAGAGAACATAATATAAAGAACAGGCTCAATGAATTTTACAGAAGTTTAAAGGAGGTTTGCACAAATCCAAGGCAAACATAAACCCAAAGAGGAAAAAACATATCACATTGAAGGATTACAAGATATAAAGCCAGAGAATGGGAAAAAGAAGAAATAACTAGTGTATAATTCAGCCTCTCCCAACCAACATGAAAACAATGACTACTATTATCAAACTAAGTAAGAGTAACAATTCAGTTGACTAGTAGTGCCAAAATGTGAAAATAATGCTGTCTTCAGGACCGTTAGAGATCATTCCACATGTAGACAAGGCAGAAGAGTGTGCATATATTAGGCAAGCAAATGATCTAGTATTCCAGATTACCTCTGCACGATGTCTGTCTAAAAGAGTTGAAATCCAATGCAATGCTTCTATTCGAGTAGCATCCCATTCACTAGACAACTCCCTGATATATTGACCAAAACGAAAATTAACCACAAGCTTTCCAATTTATGGATCACACATCCTGCCAGTATAGGCAGTTATTATTGAACTATAAATATAGTAGCGCCTTTTCTTTTTCTCTGTAGGAGGCAAAAAGCTATTTTAAGCCCTATAACATTATGAGTAACAGTTGAACCTAGCATTTAGTCCTAGGTTACAAAAACTACACCTCCTTGCAATAGAGAGAATTGCTCCAATATCAAATCCTTCTGCTGGATCAGCCTTTATAGCACGCAGTTCTTCATTTGTTTCGCGAGCAACCTAAGAATAGATAGTAGAAAACTAACATTAAGAACCCACATATCCAACACACAAAAGCATTTTACAAGAGCAAGGGGTCATGGCAGCAAGAGGGTGGGAAGAAAAAAGAGAAACGGCAAGGGGAAAAAAGAAGATATAGATTGCCTATGAAATGATGAGAAAAGAGCACATAAACTTACAACTCTTATTTTCTCTTCTTTATCAGATATGCAAGGTAAAATAGCACCAAAAATATCGGCATAATAAGGAACAAGCTGATCTCCTCCAAGTTTTACAAACTCATTTATCTGCATGGTAAAGTAGCTTATTGAAACTGATCTGATCAAGTTTAACCACATTAGTAAGCTAACCAGAGTAAATCAAATGCTTACATAAATGTGCAAGAGTATATTTACTTCAACAAAAATCTATTATTAAAAAATTCATAAACTTCTGAATTTATGTGTAGATGCCCTTACCCATGTAATAGCAGTCAACCGAGTAAACTCATCAGGTGAAGCTGCCCTCTGTACCAGGATCTCGGCCATACGACCATAATCTACAGACTTCAGCAATGCTCAAGTCAGAAAATTATAAATGAACAAAAAACTTTGCTGTAAAAAAGTAGCGAAACCCTAGATACATTATCAATGCTATTTTTTTCATTCCACTCGCAAGTTTGGAGGTGTCCAGCATCAAATACCACAAGAGATAGCAAAAAAGTTACTAATGCCTGTTGCATGCCTTCCGAGGCGACCAAAAAGACAGTACATAACCACCGATATCAGAATAAGGTTTTCAGATTCCATAACAGCAGAAGTCTTACTGGAGAATTCTTGATCTCTTGAAGAAACTCTGAAAGGGCTGAATCAGCTTGTTGCCTTATTTCATGGCTAGAGTCACTTAACATATTAAACAAACCTGAAAGTTCATACATGATGTCGATCATATGTTATTGCAACTAAAACAGTCTGCATAAGCAGGAGCATATCAACTTTTTAGATAAAACAATTTACCATCAAGAAAATCGGGAAGAAAACCCAACATATCAATATCCGGCACACTGTCTAACACAGTGATCCATCCTACCAGAAATTGGCGGACATAAGGATTCAGGACATTCATGCGTTCTCTTAACAATGGTATAAATTCTTCAATGCTGCAGAACAAATTTGAAACAAGAAACCTTTACACAAACTATTCGCTGACCACTCAATTTAAAGTTGAATTCTGGTCCCCCAGTAAGCAGATGACATTTTGAACCAGAACAAGAAGATAACGCACCTGAACTGATCACTCTCTGTGACAATGTCCTGTTTTGCACAACAGTTAAAAGGTATTGTTAATACTTGACATTCATGTGAATAAAGATACAATAAGAACAAGCCTAGATGAGTGGAGAAAATTTAATTGTTCACCTTTACAAGTCTGTCTAAAAGATGTGCAGCACTCTGTACATTGGGATCTGAATCAGCCGAGAGCTTACAGAGAGCATCAAAGATTTGATTAAAGAAAACGATAAAATCTCCTCGCACAACCTGCAAATAAGCAAGAGAATCAACTTCTTATGCATATAGGGAAACAAGTCTTATTATACAAGTCCACAATTTGACCTCACCTTTGCAATGTTATACAGAGCCTCACAAGCATAATAGCGGACTCTGCCATCTTGGTCAGAAAAAGAATTTAGCACTGGTGGTACTATTTGCTGGCAGAATCCATCAAAGGAAGGGTGAGAAAAGGAAATAAGAAAAGAACAAGAAATCGTAGAATACAATATAACACGATAACAAGTTAAAAAAGAGGAAACTCTTCAGCAAACCATAAATTTCAAAATACACTAGAGCAAAATTTAAGATCCTGAAATGTGCATTTGATAATCCTATCCCTAAGTAAATGGTTTAGCAACTTTTTGAAGTATGCAATAATCTAACAAACATTAAATGGCATGAGAATTATCAAAATGACTTTAGTAACAAGAAACAAAAACCCATTATAAACAAACTATTACATGGCCGTGCATTCACTCACCTTGTTATTGCCAAATAATGTCAGTCATAAACTTTACAAGATCATCAAAAACTTATGAAGTTTAGTATAAAATTTGAACATACTTTCAATCCTCCATTTCACCAAAAGATAATAACAAATACATCAACTAGAGGTGATTAATGAACCAAGATTTAAATGTTTCTGACAATAGGATCAACTGACCAACTCTGGCCCCCACAAGATCAGATGGCTACGATAGTTAAGCTTGCATGGCCAGTGACATAAGGAGTAGTGCAGATTTATGATGAGATATTGCTGAAAGCCATATCTTATGTAAGTTTTCAGTAGTAGAACAGGAGTCTAAATTTATTGACGCTGCACCTTTAACATTGAAAAGTTTGGTACATATAGGAAGAAAACTTGAGGTTCAATTGTCTTCTCCTTTATTACGTCTCTCGTCTATCTGGGGTAGCAATTTTTGTAACAACCCACTAACAGGAATCCAATACAACACCAAAGGATTTAAGAATTATCCCTAGATCATTTATGGGTCACAACTATGGAGCGATACATTATACTTGTTTCTTTTATTTGTCTCAACTTTAAGAGCCAACTCAAAACTGTTCCACCAGTATTGAGTCACCATCAATGACCCAAACCCATTCAAACTGTTGACAGAAGTGGCATTTTCTAATATGTGAGCTAAATAAGGGAATAAAATAGTTGGCGGAAACTAAAGAAATCCTGAAGACTAGAGTTCGAACAGCATGCTTTAGGTCTAGCAACCAAGACTGCTGTTCTCTTTCTCTCACTCTTCATTAGAATCAAGGATCTATTTCCTTGGAATGTACTCAATATTCCCAATATGCAATCTAAATTCAAAGATGACAAAAATGAATGGCCTTCTTTTCTCTCACATTATTCGATTTGCAGATTCTGTATGACTGTATGTCCCATTCAGATACAGATTGTTTTCTATTTTTCTCAACACTATTCTCAATTTTTATATCTATGTCGTGTTTTTCTCTTACTTCAAATGGATCAAAGCCAATATTTTTGCATAGTCGATTTTAGTAAGCTCTAATTGTAAAAAATGCAGTAGGGAAATGATTGTAGTTGCTGGATTCTCTCTCTCTCTCTCTCTCATGTTTTCCCCCTTCTTTCAATTAGTTGAGATTCAGAATCTGAGATTTCACCTCTAACATCAGTAGGTTAGCTAGAGCATTTACAAGCGACCCAAATAGGCCTCACTCACTGGTATCTTAGCAGCTTATCCTGTTGCATTTAGAGAAATTTCTCTTGGATCATCAAACCATCACCCATTAATACAACATTATTTGATTCCAAATTTAGAGCAATGCCGATGGAACCCTTTCCAAATTCTATTAATTCACCCTCCATTACTTCATCAAGACCATGAATACAGGTAACTCCATCACCTACTTAAAGTAAGGTACCAATATGTACAATCTTTAAATGTTTAGCAGTAAGGAACCAAAGAAAAGAAGAATACTTCATGTATCATAAATTAATGTTTTCTCCATGTTCATGTCAAGTCTTGAACATATGGCAGCATTGATCTAGTACTATGTGATATTTTTATTATATCCGCTGTTAAGATATGGAAATCGGCTTTAAAGTTCGCAACATCATCAAGGCATCAGGAAATCAAGTTATAAATTAACACATTACTAAAAGTTGGTATTTGCATGAGGCTAGCAGTTCTACTACTCAATGAGGCAATCTTACTGACCCGACCCGAGCAACCTATTCATTATACAGGGTACATAATCACAATGCGTCACCCATACTATAATGCAATGTTAAAGTTCAAGATACTGAAAACAATGAATTATGTTCACGTTGGTATATAAACCAACTCTCTCGTAACATCATGAAATTAACCCAAGACTACCGGGGTTGATTCATCAATTCACTCTCCCTCGCAAAAAGAGGAAACCTCTTTTTTTTACACTCTTTATATTAATTCTATCTTTATCTAAATTGCAAAAAACAAACTGTTTACTTCCTTATTTTCTGCCCTTTTTCCAATTTTCTATCTGAGCACTTAAAACACAAAATCAATTACACACACCAATATTCCTTCAAATAGGAGAGCAAGTAAAATTTTATGGGTCCATTATGATCATTCATGGATTTCACTGTTGCTTTGCTTATAATTACAATTTTGGCATCTAATTAGCATGTAGTAGTCACCATTTCCATGTGAATTATTATCCAAAATTTAAACTTCAAAACTCCGCCAACCCAAAAATAGTCTCATTTTTTGCATTTGATCCTATCAGTCATAAAGCTCTATTACCTCAAGATGCTGAGCTGCTTCTGAAGTCAACCCAACGGTAGCCGCAGCCAATCCTATCAATCCTCCCTATCCAAAGTCGCAGAAAAAAAAATCACAATCCAATATCTCAACACAACAAAAAGCATCACCAAAATCACCACGTTCATACTATACATAGCATCAAAAGCTCCCTTGTTGTCTCTCACCTTTCGGTGATTGGCCTGCGGTGAAAACGTGAACTCATTAGTTAGCAAATTGATCACCGCCGTAATCTTATCATGATCTCCGGCCACCGTCAGTTGCTTCACAATATTCTCAACCTATATTCATAATAATCCCCAAAATCAAGATCCAAACAAAAGAAATATCCCTACAAAACAAAGCAAAATTCAAAATTGAACAATTAGAGATGGAGAAAGAGAGTGACCTCGAGAGCAGCATTTTTCCTCTTCTCATAAAGCTTATCGGAGAGATTTCGCACAACGGCAGCTGGAATCACAGAAAGCGCGTCGGCCATAGGGAAAGCAACAACCATAGAATTCTCTTTCCGTCAATTTTTCCCCCCAAACAATCAAAGAAGCCTGCGTTTTCTGATCTTCTCTTTCACAAATCGAAACATATTCACCACTATTATATATAGATATGGAAACAGATAAGAGAAATATATAAAAGCAAAATTAATTCCCTTTGCAAATTTTCGAATCGACAAGTTCGAAGGGAATCGGTACAGGTACAGATCTAACTGGAATAGGAAAGATTAAGAGAATCGAGTGTAATTGCTTAATAAGAACCGAAATTCTCAAGGGAAGAAGGAAAGATTTTATTTGTTCTGTTTGTTTTTCTGTCTTTGGAATTGTTTGGCTATGGGTTAAGCCGCCGCGATGCGTATAACGATCATATGGCCCTCGGCCACCCTGTCTGTAAGTGCCTGTGCTTGTACCTGTAATCTTTGGTTTGGGGGAGATGATTACATAGATTGTCCACTGTGGTGTTCACACGACACGACGTAAATAACCCATTTTGCATTCGTATTTATGTTATACCCAATTTTCCATATGTTTTTATTTTGTTATTGTTTTCTTTATTTTCCATATTTCTTTTTTGGGCAAACTTCACTTCACCCCTCCCGATATCCAATAAACATATGATATTCCTAACATTTAAGCATATTCACATAACCCACACATAGTTTGTAAAGGTAAGCTGCGGTGACATGGATTAAATTACACTCGAATTTTTTTTTTACGATGACACTAAAATCCTACACTTAGTCACAGTCAAACACACATAATATGCTCACATAAACAATATATCAAACGGGCAATGAGCAAGAATCAAACAAACAAGATTACAGACCAAAATGACTCAACCGTTTACTTATCAAGTACAAGGAATTTTTGACTAAGGGTCTGCTTACAAAACGTGTCCAAACTCTCGTCAGTTACTAGAGACTCTAGCAATATGCATATAAAGCTATACATGACGGTTATTGGCCAACTCAATCATGCAATTGACATTCCCCAACTACTATGTTTACTAGCACCCATCAGATTTGCATTCAAGGACTATGGGTGGTTTGCCAAACCCCCAAAATCCGCTGAACATGTCTAGATCTGTTATGTTTCATAATCGCCACCTGACTTAGTCATCATCAATCGTAACAACCTTATATGATGTGCACATACCAGTAACTGTTCAAAACTGCCCCACATGATGTGCACATGTCATCCTTGTCAACCCACAGTACCTGATTTTCCTTGCCAGTATGTCAAGCCCTTCTCAACCCATGGATTAGTCTTCCAAGCTTGCAATGCACCACAATTAAAGCCCACATGGCTATGTTTTAATAGATTGCTTGTGTCCACGTGTCCATGCATGTGTTGCTTCCCTTAGCCATGAATGGAGTCTCTACCAATGATAGGTCCCACCAATCATCAACCCCTCATATATTGGGTCTCAAACTTTTGCATGCTTTGCACACACTCATGGAAAGCATTATTGCGATCATGCATTGCTTTGGCGTGCCAATGCTAGGGGGCACAAGGGTTATTGGTCAAGCACCCCTTCGTAGAGCACCCCCTTTATAATAACATTAGGAACAATTTTTCTAGTGGCAACGACAGACATCATCCGAATCGAGAAGTCATAATGACGAGAGCCAGGGGCATAATGTTTGCATATCACCTAGAACCTTTGTCGAACACCATAGCTACCAAACCAAATATACAACCAAGTCCTTAGGAAACCATCTTACATAAAGGGAGTACTTAGCCAAGCACACCCCCACCTTGGCTAAGGTATGAGGCATCATTGAGCGAGGTACCCATATGTCATAGATGTGTCAATGAGCTAAAGGCGTAACAAACCACCCCCACTAGACGAACTCAACGTCCTCTTCGAGAAGTTGTTCCAATACTCCTTGATTTATTTTTCAAACTATCAAAGAGTGACATCTCTTTAACAACTTATTTCTGCCTCGGTGCTACCTTTTCAATGAATAAGAAAATCAGACCTACAATTCTTCTTACTTTGACACATGGTCCTGTGAGATAAAATCTTATTGACCTCCCTGTCAATTTGTTTCCTAATCATCGATGGAGCCCTCCTAGCTTGCCTCTAACTAACATCCAGCAAATCTTCATGATAAGGCTTTAGAAAGATTACATGAAAAGTTGAGTGAATCTTCAATCGATCAGGCAGCTTCAAGTGATAGACAATATTCTCAACCTTCTTCATCACTTCAAAAGGACCATCATATTTAGGAACCAACCCACGATGCACTATTTTGCTATTGATCCTCTTCCAAATTACAAGAGTCAATTTCAATAAAATTTGATCATCAACTTGAAGTTTCAATGGCCTATAACTCGTCTTCATATTTTTTTATTTGACGGGCAGCTTTGGCTAAACTGTCCTTTGTTTTGTCAATCAACTCTTAGTATATTTACCTCCAGTTCTCTATTTCACGAGGAGTAAGTGGTTGTTTTCCCATGTCCAATTCACAGGGACTCATTTCTTGTAGCAAAGGATCTATGCAAGTTGTAGCAAAATTGCAGTGACATAGTGTCATAGATACTTCTCCAACAAGACATTGATTCATTAAGTCTGACCATCTATAAGGGTGAATTTCTATAGAAAACTTCAACTTAGAACCCATGAGATTGAACAATACTGTCCAAAATCTGTCAATGAACCTTGTGTCATGATCCTCGACTATGTCTTCCGATAAACCAAAGTATTTCACCACATACTTATAAAAAAGTTTTGCAGCAACTTCAGTAGGACAAGCATGGGGTACAGAAATGAACACCACATACTTGAAAAATTGATCAACCACCGCCATAATCGACCGCATGCCATCCACATTTGGCAAGTTGAATACGAAATCCATAGAGACTAACTGTCATGGTTTGTCTAGGCAGGGGTTGTAGCAAACTTGTCATCTTCTCCTTCTCAACCTAGTTGAGGTGGCAAACTAGGCAGATCCTGACATATATACCTCAATGTCATCTTCCAACTTTGGCCAATAGTAGAATCAAGACAAAAACACAATCATCCTCTTAAGTCTTGGTTGTCCAATCCATTAGGAGTCATGAGCTTCCCGCATCAACTCCTACCTTAGTCCACCTCTCGTAGAGACATAAAGCTACCCTTGGCATAGAGTATTTCATCTTCCATCCAATATCTACGAACAAAACCTTCACTAACATATTGCTTCATTTTTCCATAGGCAACATCAGTCTAGGCTTGTTCTTAACTCTCTTAAGGAAGTCGGTCTGCAGAGTGAAAAGTGTAGTAAGATAGTCATGGATCTCTTTCCTGCTCAATGCATTAATAACTTGATTCTACCTTCTAAGCTTGTGAATCCACACAAAATCAAACTCAACAAAAAAATCTTGCCACAGGGCTTACTTTGGAGTCAACTTCTTCTAGACTTTGAAGTAAGTGTTCGCTACATTATTTGTCACAACAGTGACCCTAGTTCCCAACAAGTAGTGCCTCCAAATTTTCAGGCAAGGCACTACTGTAGTTATCTCTTTCTCATGTGTTGAGTAGTGTTGCTCTATATCTTTGAGCTTTTGACTTTCAAAGGCAATAGGGTGTCATTTCTGAATAAGGATTCCTCTAATGATGTGGTCAGAGGCATCAATTTGCACTTCGAAGGGTAAATTGAAGTCTATCAGTCTCAGCACTGGTGTAGAAGACAGTTCTTGTAATAACCTAGTATTCGGAGACCAAGAATCAAATCAAATTTTGGGTATGCGATTAGTTGTTCGGATGTCGGAGACTCGGATTGTGATTAGAGGATCTTTAGAGTGTGTGTGTGTGTGTGTATAGGTGTTTTAATGTTGGTTGAGATGTTTAAATTGGGTAGGAATCTGACTGGCGAGGTAAGAGAAAGCCATAGTGCGGATCCGATAAAGTAGATTGAACGTAAATCAGGAAGTCAGGGGTGCGGAATGTAAGATTCAAATATAAAATTAAATACTTATTTTAATTTTAAAAATTAGGTGGATATTTTTCTAAGGCATGTTTTTATATGCATATGACTATAAAAAATACTAAAAATAAATTTCAGATTTTGAAATATTTAAAGAATGCCATTGCATGACATTTCTTCCCAAGTAACTGCTTGGATACTGATTAATCTTGATTAATGCATGATTTAATTAAGTTAATAGGTCAATTGTGTTAGTTAAACAAAGTTAAACTAATCAAAATTGACCTATTACGGTTAGTGTGTGAATTAGGGATAATGCATTAATTGTTGTTATTTTCAGGGTTTTATGCGTCAAAGCTACAAACTACCGGGGAGCCAATTGTGAATTCTAAGATGACTATTATTAAAGCCCTAAACAAAAAGAGATTAAAGTAATCCAAATGTCATCTTTTAGAAGCTTGTGTAATGACAACTTTTGCAAGCTTGTGAATGACAACATTTGGAAGCTTGTGAATGTCATCCCTTGGGCTTGTGAATGGTATTTTTGGGGTTTGTAAATGTTATCCCTTGGGGTTTGTAAAGGCTTTGCCTATAAATACCACCCCTTTTGTGGCTTGTAAGAGGGAGGAGTTTTTTTTTGCTTGACATAAGTGTTTGGGGAGAAGTTTTTTTCTTGACATAAGTTTGTGGAGAGAAAGAAGTTTTTGTTAGATAAAAGTTTTTGCTAGAGTTCTTGGTTGTGGAAATTCCTCCAAGTTGTTATTGCTTTCTTTCTTCCCTTAGAGGAGTAAAACTCTTCCACTTTTCTAGAGCTTTACCGAAGCCGTGAAGGGTGGAACGTGATTCACTCATTCTTTGTCGAAGATCGTTTATATTAATGCATTTTGTTTATTGTTTTATTTGTATTGTTACTTTCATTTATGATATTTTCATCTCTTGGTTGTGGAATACCCACCAATTAATATTGCTTGGTTGTGGACTACCCACCAAGTAGTATTGCTTGGTTGTGGAATACCCACCAATTAATTATTGCTTTCTTTTAATTTAAGTCTTGTTTTATTTTGATGCATTTTATTTATGCTTAGTTCTAACATTTATTTATTTATAATGTCTTCCCATTTAATTGTTGTCTTTACTTTAATTATGAGTAGCTAAGCTTTTAGTTGGCTAATCCAAGGGAGACCTCCTCTTGGGTTTGTCATTTCAACTGATTGTCTTTCCTCCCTTTAGAGTCAAATGGTTCGGTTTGACGGGGTTGAGAGTGGATGAGTTGGTGAGCCTTTGATATTCCGTAGGCCTGGTCACGGTTTATGCTTAGATGCTCACCAATCTCATCCCTTGCTTCCCCCGAATCAATCGTTCATTCATGCTCAATCAGAGGAAGGTTTTGAGTTGATTTGATATTCCCATTGGAATGAACCCTTTGGATTAGCCAACACTAGTAGCTAGGATTTTAGTTGGTTAATCCAAGGAAAAATTCATCTTGGGGATTCCATTTCAACTCTTCTTCACTCCTCCCTTTAGAGTCAAATAGTTCGGTTTGACGGGGTTGAGAGTGGATGAGTTGGTGAGCCTTTGATATTCCGTAGGCCTAGTCACGGTTTATGCTTAGATACTCACCAATCTCATCCCTAGCTTCCCCCGAATCAATCGTTCATTCATGCTCAATCGGAGGAAGGTTTTGAGTTGATTTGATATTCACATTGGAATGAACCCTTTGGATTAGCCAATACTTGCTTACTTGCATTTTTATTTAAAAACACAACCCCAAAACATAAACAAAAGATTTTACACTTTCTTTTCACTTTTACAAAATCACCTTCACACACTTGAACTTTCCTTCCCTGAGAAGACGACCTTGGAATACTTTTCCAAGTAAAACACCGACACACAAAAGACTCCTTGCGATTGGGGAGCACTTTTGTTCACATTTCACATTTCACACATTTTGTTCATCCCATTCTATTTTCTCCTTGCCCTTTTTTTTGACATCGTCCCAAGGGAGAGTGACACTCCCCCTCACACATACATCAAGGGAGATGTTAGTAAGTTAGGAACTGCAGGGAAAATACACAATCAAATACAGGAAAAGGTTCCTCATTATTCTCCAACATTCCAAAAGGCTTGAAGATATGCTGAAGACTTCAACTAAGCCTCTGGATTAGCTAGAATTGTTTAAAGAAGAAAAAAAGTGAGGATAGAAATTAGAGAGAGAGAGAGAGTGTGTGTGTGTGAAGAGCAAATTTTCATAGGAGCAAATTCAAGCATCAAGGGGTATTTGGGTTTTAATGGGTATTGAAATAGGTTTGAGTATTAAATGGGCTTTGGTTTAATTTTGAAATTGGAAATGGTTATTGGGTGTTTGGTTTGATATTTGGTGATGGTTTGAGGGGTGACCGTGATCTGTGGAAGTGGGTTGAGGAAGGTGAAATGGAAGACGAGGGTTTGTGTTCTTGGAAATTTGATACTTTGAATCTTGTGCTTTTAAAATGTAAGGGGAATTGATCTAATCTAGCCTAAAACGGACCTTAGGAAACCATTGGTGGCCTCAAAAATGAATTTAGAGGTCATTTTTTGGGTGAAATGGGGAGTTGCAAATCTGATCATGTATGAAAAACCTTATTTTTCTTGGACTTTGGTGTAATTTTTGAAGGGGTTTAAGCTTAATTCGAGGCCTGAACCCTATGGGATCTAAAAAGGGCCATGTGGTGAGTGTGTGGGTTCTAAAAATAGAGCAAAATATATCCTTTGGAATGAGATATAGAGGTGATAAGTGGGGTACTTGAAACAGAAATGAGAGACCTACGGTTTGAACACAAAGAGAAAGGAAGAAGATGAAGTGTGGGGAAGGAGTCCAAAGGACCCCGACAGAACGTGAGGGGTCCAATGGACCCCTAGTTGGTGGCGTTGGACTCCTAACAAGATTGGGAAGGCCTGGGTCAAATTTCAGGTCAATCTAATACTGATAGCTATAGATGGTATGAAATATCTATTTTTCCCTCCAAGGTTGATTTGACCCAGTTCTTGGGTGATTTTCACCAAATAAAGTTTCTATCCATTCTTAGGTAAGTTAGTTAAGTATGTGCATAAAATTTCATTGAAAAATAACATCATTTCATTTTTAACAGTTTCAGATCAAAACGCAACGCGGGGTAGGGTTTCTTAATTTTGGATCAGACGAAGTATTTCAAATTTATTTTTAAATTATTCCGTAAACTATTTATGACTGTTTAAAATTATATGATTGAGTATTTGAACTTAGGCTTGGAATTTCATATCTAAATTAGGGTTTTAAGTGCGGTTACACACATGTGTTAGAAACGATCAATTTGTCTATGTTAAATGAGATACCAGAATCCTTTTCAGTGCACACAGGTCAAATGAAAAAGGGTTTACGTTCCAGTTTGAGGCCATAGAGGGTACTCATTGAGTTCGTAAATGCTTGGGTGGCCTAATTAGTCTTCGGATTTGGGTGCTAAACTTTGATTAGGGAGCATATATTCTTCAGGGTGCAAGTTCCTCTAAAGGTTGGATTTTATGTTCATATTGACCCTAAGTGGTCTATTAGGATGATTGTCCACTGGTGTAGTACTGTACATGATCTTTCTAAACTCTCTTTTACTGTTCAGTTTTTACTTAAATGATTATGTTTACATGGAATGACGTTTTTATCTGTCTATGTATATCAAATTCTCATTTCTATTTTGCCCAATCATGTTAAATTATGTATTTGCAAACTCTTTTACTTGGAAATTGAGCTACTTTATTGAATTGTTAATCCTCACCCTATGTTACTTTCCCTTTTTCAGATGTGTAAAGGTGGAAAGACTTATTCATAATGGACTGCCAAAACTTTTATATAGTTTAGGAAATGCACTAGAATCATGTAATTAGAATATAAGTGAATTTTACGTGTAGAATGTACTTATCTAACATGAAATGTGTAATAGTTTAAGAAGGATACATATATTAGGTTTATGGTTATATAGAATTATGTAGTTTGTATGTTGTGGATTGTTCCGCTATGCTACGTTGTTATTCTTTTATGTTATTAAAATGTTCTGCGGGTCAAAGTAACACTTGTCACATGTCCGGGTTAAGTCAGGGTGTGACACTGCATGCTTCAACTTCTCAAAAGTAGTTTAATAAGCATCATTCCAGTCCATTTGGGATCTTTCTTGGGCAAATTAGTCAAGGCATTGCACTTATTTGAATAGCTCTGAATGAAGTTGCGATAATAGTTGGCTAAACCAAGGACAAATCATAGTTCAGACACCTTGGTTGGTGCAGGTCATTCAATAATTGTCTTCACCTTCCTCTCATCTATCAAAATTTGGCCTCTGCTAACCCAATGTCCCAAGAACACTTCTTGGAGACAAAATTCACACTTCTCCTTCTTGACATACAACTGGTGATCTCTAAGCTATGAGAACACCTTCCTTAGATGGTCTAAGTGATCTTCCAATGACTCGCTATAAACTACAATGACATCTAAGTAAACGACCACGAACACATCGATGTAATCGTGAAATACATTATTCATTAAATTGTAGAAAATAGCCACGACATTTGTGAGTCCAAATAGCATTACAAGAAATTCAAAGGAACCACAACGAGTTACACAAGCAGTTTTAGATTCATCTCATTCTGTAATTCTAATTACTTGTCAATACCCAATTTTCAAGTCCAGTTTTGTGTAGAAAGTTGCTTTGGAGAGTCTATTGAACAGATCAACAACAATCGAAACGTAAGATTTTTACTTCGTAGTCACTTTGTTTAGAGCTCGATAGTCATTGCACATCCTCAATGAATCATCTTGTTTCTTTTGGAACAATACTAGGGGCTCTATATGGCACCTTGGAGGGTTTCATGTTGTCAGAATCTAACAACTTGTTTAATTGATTCCTCAATTCTGCCAACTTCATGGGTGACATCCCTCAACCCTCATGAACGAAATCCTTATGAAGGTGGAATTCCATCTCAAGTCTTTAATAAGATTAATTAAGAGACTTCACTAGTTAGGCTACACAAGACAACTCTTGAGAAACCACATTAATTAAGGTATATACCTCAAGGTTTTGTTTGAAGTAGATTTATTAGTCTTTAATTGACTTTATTGACCTGTCCGTCGATTTTAATCCCCAAATTTAAAAGTCTCTTAAAAAACCATTTGAAACCAACCTTTTCAGATGTATGGATTGAAGATGACTAATAAAAGATCACAGAACTATTTGTGTGCCAGGAGGTGGGGGAGACCAATAAAATTTCAATAACACAATGATAGTTTTCAACGGTTACGAAATGCATGGTCCAAGTTAAATCAAATGCAAATCAAGGAAAGAAAAGGAAGAAGAATAGTTATATCTATAGTATTTGTATGCTTATACAATTATATACACACCTACCCATGTAACTAAAATACTTGCATTCTTTGCATTAACACCAAAGAACTGAACTTTTGAATGTATGAATGGGCCCCTTCCCTTTTCAAAAATGCCTGATTAGGCTGCTCAACCTTAACAAACGTACAAAGTGGATGCAATTTGATTGACCAGTTCATCTTAGAAACTTGGTCTAGACAAAATAAAGGTATTTCAAAGGCTAGCTAACGACAGAATACTTTCTTGTCAATTGGAAAGCGATGATGTCCATAGTCTTTTACTTTTATCACAATGGGCTTGTGAGATGTGTCTTCTAGCAACTAAGCAATCGAAAAAAGAAGAAAAAAAATATGAGTTCCTAAGAATGAGCAAGGAAGATTTTGAGCCCCAATGACAAACGGACCTGCAGGCAGATTATTTTCGGGAAGTAGCTATGATCAGAAAAGAAACGAAATAATATCAATTTTATGACAAATCTAATTCGATAGCTGTTCTCCACTAACCACGAGGATATAGGGACTCTATCATAAGTTCATATCACATTTTTTTTTCTTTTGGGTTTTTTCTCTCAATTGCTTATTTAAGAGAATGTCTAAAAGGCTTGCACCTATCACATCAGCACCATAAGACTCAACTTTTTTCTCCCTTAATAGCATCTGTTAGCTTGCATTTTCCTAGAATCAGCCATTCAAACTGGCCAGAAAAAAATATCAACAACATGCAAAATAGCTTAATTGCTAGGTCCAATAGATCAAGAGTTCTTTTTCTGCATTATCTATTTCTCTTGTTAGGTGGAAAAAGACATGTGCCCACTTCATCTTTTTCTCTGTCCTGCTTGTTTCGGATTGAAGAAGTTTGAACTGACCTCTATTTTATTCTTTTAGGTTGGAGGGAACTCGAATACAATATATTTTTTTTTTTCCAGAAAAAAAAAAATCCTCACAGCAATTATCTTATTAACATTTGCTGAAGATTTTGTTAAGTAATTTTTTTGGTTTTTTTTTTGTTGATTTTTATTTTTAAGTATTTTTTGTAAGTCGCGTTTGATTTTACATTTTTTTTTTTACTTTTTCTTATTAGGACTTACTCCCTTCCTCTAACATTAATAACATATCTAATAATTATATTGTTTGTATACTAAAATGCATGTAGATCACTTTTGTACAATTCTTCCACCCTTTTTTGTTTGCGATGCTTTGGGTAACCTTATCGTTCTTCTTAACTTTTGGTTTTGTCTTAATAATTCACATAAAGGATGAAAATATATCCCTCTTGAATGAAAACCCTTGCGAAGGTGACCTTTTCGGGCAAAAAAAAGAAAGAAAGAAGAAAACTGAAGGTGACCTTTTGAAAAAAAGAATACTCTTTTGAAGGCGGAATTTGATCTAATATGATTAATTAAGAGACTTCATTAGTTAGAATAAATATTGGGTGTAATGGTGACACCACGTCATTTTTTGTACATAGTGTCACCAATCAATTATAAAACAACAAATAAGATTGGTGAACTCTACTATTCTTACATAACAAAGGTAGTTATTGATAGTTAGTAAAACAATAAAACTCATTAAATTCACTTGATATTCTATTATTGGTTAACGATAACACATTATCAATATTATATGAGCAATGTTATGTATTCCAAGGGTTTGTTTGGTTAGCAAGAGAATGGTGGAAAAAGGGGGAAAGAGAAAAAAAAAAGACAAAATTATGGTGTTTGTTTACCAGGAAACGAAGGTTTCTCGGGAAAAAAATTTTTCCCGCATGATCAAACTTTCCCACATTTGATGGTTTTTGATTTCCCACAAAATTTGCAAGAAAAATTTTTTTCCCGTGAAACTAGTTTATCTGTTGCATTGTTTACCACTTTGCCATAGTTTAGCACATTTAGACAATTACATAAAATTTCTTATAACTTTCTTGTTTTCCAAACTACAAAATGAAATTTTCTTAAAACTTTCTTACAAACTTTTCATCCTAATCAAACACATACAAAAAAAAAAAAATTTTGTCACTTTCTTTTCTTTCACTTCACTTTCTATCATCTTTTTCTTTCCAACCAAACGAACCCCAAATGAAGGAGGAGCATTAAATCAATGGGTCCCATTTAAAAAAGTTGATAGGACCTACTCATCCAATAATCTTTATTCATTTGAGATACATAGTATTTTTCATATTATATAGTATTAGTATTACATCCAATAATTTTTTGCACTAGTTAGCCTACTAACAGCAGTACTCTTAGGCATCAAGATAAGGTGGGTACCACTTAATTAAGCTTTGTTTCAAATAGGTTTATATTGGTCTTTGCCTGACTTTATTTGATTTGACTACGTTAGTCCCTAAGTTGAAGAGTCTCTTAATATTGTTGGAAAACCAATTAACAAAACTGAAAAGTATTCCTTTGAACTAAACATTCTAGATGTAGATTGAAGATGACTAGGAAAACATAAATCAAACAAGTTTATTTTTGTGTTGAACAACCCTCTTCTACAAAAGGTTAAACTGTTAAAGAAAGTGTAATTTAAGTATTTATATTTTAACACGCCCCTCACGTGCAGGTTAAATTTTAGGCCTAGCACGTATTTTTTTTTTAATAATCAGAGTGATGACGAGATTCAAACATATGATCTCTTGTTCTGATACCATGTTAATCAACCATCTACTCCAAAAATTTAAATTATTGAAGATGGTGTAACTGAAGTATTTGCACTGAAGTTAGAGAGGAGGCCAATGAATTTTCAGTAGCACCATAATATAGTTTTCAATTAATGGTCAAAACATACAAGGTCTTAGTTATCTCAAAAACAAATTAAAGAAAGAGAAAAAGATTAATTATTGACGAGCCCGAATTTGACTGGGTCAAACCCAATAAATCAAGCAAGCCCAAATCAGTTAAAAAGCAGCCCAAGTCCGGTTCATCAATTTGGCCCAATCCAAGATCCAAAGAGTCCGGGTGAATTAGAGCATGTGGGAGAGAGGTTATTGGGATACGTACTCAAGAAGATCAATCCTACCTTAATTGTGCTTACCTTTTGTAACTATCCTTCCCGAAGTAGTGCCCTCTCTCTCACGTCACCGCCTCACTCACCGCCTCTCCATACCTATAAATTATAAGCTCTCTTCACATGAGAGAACACACATTGGTATCTTACCAAAACCTCTCTACACATATAGTTTATCTCCCCTAGCTATTGTGCCTCTTTCGGAGCTTTCTCTCTTACTTTATTCATCAATAAAGAGTCACCGACCACCGTTGCCGTTTCGGAGAGTGGAGTAGGTCACCCGGACCGAACCACTATAAATCTGTGTGTTGCCTCAATATTTACTGTTTTGTCATTGATTGTTTTATTTATTATTCATTAGTTACACCTTTTCACACACTCGACTGTTGACCTTGCACGAGACCAATTTGTACATCATCACTTACAGTATTTACATTTTTTTAATCTTCTTCATCATACATATACATCAATCTTATATAGGAGCCTTAACTATTGAAGGTATGAAAGCCTCCCGGCGACTCCTCATTTTTTTTCTTAGTAATTATTTGGATCGCAATTTCTTTTTCGTTTCTAATTTTAACGTTATAATCAATTCTTATGGTTAGAACAATTAGTTTCATTAATTTTTTTTAATATAATTTACTGATCTAACCATTCATATCCATTCATATCAAAGAACATGTGTGTGTGTGTTTTTTTCCCTTAGAACATTACAAAAATGCCAACTACGTACATACAAAACAGTTTAATTGTTATGTCCGCTGTATCAAGAAGAACTTTTTCTGCATTATCTACTTCGGCTTGTTAGGTGGAAAAAGACTTGTGCCCACCTTATCTTTTTCAGTCTTGCTTTTGGAGCCCAAATACAACTTTTATTCAACGAAATTGATTTGTTGCTTAAAAAAAAATTACTTGAAAAAAAAGTTATCAAACTTAATATTTGGGAGACTAGTCATAGCTTTCCTTTGTTTTTTTTTTTTCTTTTAGGTGTGAGACTGTATAAGTGTTCTGGTTTTCTGTTTACTGCATTGTATTTAAGCAGCATCGCAGCATCCTTACGATTGAATTATCATGGTCGCCAAAGCAAGGGGTTGACAGAGTGATTGGTGGGGGTTCGGTCCGTTATAGGTACGATATCGCAGCAAATTGCATCCTTGTAGTATGTGGACAAGTTCTGTCTTTTTAGTGCAATACAAATACTCTAATTAAAAGCCAAAGGATTGAGTTGCGTACGCCTTTATCTAAGTTTTTATTTTTATTCTATACCACAGAAGATTAGAAATATCAAATTGCACTCACAATCACACAAAAATTTAACAATGTGGTCTATTTTAGTAAAATTGGGTATGAAATTTTCATGTAAAATACTTAAAATTGATTAATATACAAGCAATTGAGCATAGAAAATAAAAAATATAAAGGCTACAACACCCTCCTTATTTTATGAAATAAGAAGAAAAACAAGATGAGATTTTTAGTAAGTAGACGGACTCGATAAAGGAAGAAAAAGCGTACTTGTGAGGCTTAACAAATATAGAAAATGTAATCTCATTGATCGCCTTCCAAACAAAACAACCTGATATATGTAAGTCAGAGAAACCATGATAGCTAGCTTGATCACACTGATCACTCTGCTTGTCTTCTTGCTTGTCTTCTTGGTGGAAGGGTTCAGATTTAGTGAAATGAATGAGCGAGAATATATTATTATTTATTATCTGATTGATAGTATATTATGAGAATTTTAATCTTTCAAAATGTAAATTGAAAATCTAAAAATCTTTCAGAATGCCAATGTCATTCACGGTGAATCTTTTTATAATTTTTTTTATCATGCATCGCTTTCAAAAAATAAAAAATAGTCAAGATAAAATTTTAATTACTGTTATTAATTTTCCTTTTCCAAATATCTTTTCATTGGCCTCTTTCATATTTAATGAATCTTTACATATTCAATAGGATAGAATAAATGCAAATGCATCATTTTTTTAAAAAAAAAAAAACATTTTACTTTTATTGATTACAAGATAAAATTCAACCTTTCCATTATAATGTCCACCCATAAATAAAAATCTTGCCTATATTTTGTGTGGATTGATTCCTCCCACAAAAGAAAAGAAAAAAATGTGAATGCAGAGGTTTTATTTTCCGAGGG
>CM042194.1:1057675-1085636 GCA_023539305.1 Ilex asprella | reverse complement strand
GGGGAGAGAGAGAATAAGTTTCTTGTTCGATAGCCAAAAACCAAAGTTTCGAAAAATGAAGAAATAAAATAGGTGATAATGGCATTTTTTCCATGCAAAAGTCAAAGTTTATTTATAATCTCAAAGTTAGTTCAAGTTGAGTTCAAATTTTGGCATTTTTTAGGACCAAGTTATAAGGAATTTATTTCTCATGAATACTCTAGTCCTGACGCGAATGGTCTACTTATGACCCGACCGAAAATGAAATTAATCGAAGTGTGCGTAAGCTTACCTAAACACCCCGTTGAACCCAAAAAAAAAAAAAACTCATTTATCATGGTAGCTCAAGTCACTCTTATATATACAGCTAGCGTAACCTATTAAAAGTATTGATGACCAATCTTCCCACAAGAGGCCCAAAAATGTGCGGGAATTTTTGACCAAGTGGGCACAATTCATTAATTTAGCATCCTTACTTGCTATTTTAATTTTTGAGGTGTAGAAAACTACTATGGAATTGTGGTATGAATTCCCACTCCATCTCACCCCCGTCGCCGCCCCACCTCCACCCACCCTAACCTTCTTAATTTATCTATTGGAGATAAGAGGAAGAGGAAGAGGAGCGATCACATGTACATTTGTGTGGGACGGAATACATGAAGTATGTTGGAGAATTTGATTGGAAAAAACTACTTTTGATAGTTAATAATTCAAAAATCCGATAATTACACATTTTTTTGTGAAAAAATATTATTGTTGATCCCAAAAGTTACACAAATGGATTGAAAGGTGACCTGACATTCGCCGATAAGTTCCTGCAAAGAAGTCAAAGACCGAAAAGACTCCGATGTCGATTCTCCGATGATTAAGTCAATAAAAGTGTAGGGAATTGAGTGGTATTTAGTTTGGAGGAATTATTTACTTGATTCATGGCTTGTAACATTTTCTTACTTCCACATGTCTGTCTCATGACTATTTCATAATCATCAATTATAAGCTCTCTCTCCAAAATTTGATTGTTTTGTGTATAGATATGAGTACGTGTGTAGCTAGGATATTGAATGGAATGTAGCGCAGCTTGGTGTAGGTACATTTAGTTTCATAAGACTTCGAGCTATAAAGCAGTATAGTCAAAACCCAAAAGAAATAAAAGGCCCATTGAATAGGTATCATCTGGACTTTCTGGGGGTGGAAAGGTTATTGAGAGATTGGAAAGGTCATGTGCTGATAGCTGCTTCTTCATTTTATGATAGAGGCACTAATATGCAAGCTGAATGTATGGCATTGCTGGAGGGGTTGAAACTGATTTTTAGATGTAATTGGGTGAGTTATCAGATTTACATTGAATCTGACTCTCAGATCTTCGTGCAGATGGCTGTGGAGAAGGTTGTTGTACCTTGGAGGTGTCAGTACATTTTAGATCAGATTTGGAATTGTGTTCAATAAGCTGAATGCCATAATTTGTCATGTATATAGAGAGGCTAATGCTCTTGAAGATTTCTTAGCATCTTATGCTGTCCAAATAGCAAGTTGTGCTGAATTTTCTGCTGCTGATTTGCTGCATGTGGCTTGGAGAATGGTGCTCTTCCAAGATCAAAGATCATTGTTTACTCTGAGAAGGAAAACTGTGATGCTCAAGACTAGTTTGGTTTCTGATGATGGTAGTTAATTTTTTTTCTAAGCTGAAGCAATCTCTGATGTACTGTTGTGCTGTACTGCATGGTTCTGCTGTTCTGACTGTGCTGATGATTCATTGGAATGTTGTGCTGTGCGTTTTCCTGGTTAGCTTCTACTGTGTTGAGTGTGCTGTTGGACTGCAATTTTGATGGTCAGATATGGGAAGATATAGGGCGCTGTCATGCTTACTAGTTTACCTGGATTTTGAGAGATTGTATTTTTTCTTAATTTAGAAATATATAATGATTTTGTTGTCTTGAAGGATCAAAGCCAACATGTGGCTTATTCTTTTTACTTCTTGTAAAACTTTTTTGTTAAATCAATAAATTTCTCTTTTTTCAAAAAAAAAAAAAAATAGGTATCAAACTATTCACCATGTGGCCCAAAAGAAATTTTGGAATAAAAGGTTGTCTCGAAAAAATAAACCAACACGAATAAAAAAATATCATAACAAGAACCTAGATATCATCTTATTGCTAGGGGTGTAATTTGGGCGGGTTGAGAGGTCAATCTTAGTCCAATCGTAAGTATATAATATTCAACTGTAACTCTAACTCTAACTTTACCTCAACTCGAGTATTGGGCTCGGGTTGAATTCGAGTTGATTTTTTGAAGTGTAGATTTGATTTTTTTCAAGTGTAAATCTAATTTTTTCAAATAATCTGATATGAAGGGCGAGATGCAAATGAAGAGAGAGACAGAGTGAGAGAGGAAGGAGTGACGAGTGAGAGAGGGAGATTTAGAGTCTAAGACGACTCAGACAAGTGACGATTGAGAGATGGAGGAGTGACGAGTGAGAGAGGGATCTAAGAGTGATGGCAGTGCAGGGGTGAAGACTTGAAGTAAAGTGAAAGTCTGAACTCTAAAGAGTGAAGATAAATATTAACTCTAGTTAAATATATATTATATATTTATGTATGTTCGGGTTGAACCCGACAACTCGACGTCTCAACCCGAGACTTGCCTAAATTCAATTCGGGTTGGAGTTTTTTTGCCCAGACCCAACTCAAGTATTAAAAATTCTAACTCAAACTCTATTTTTTTTGGGTTAGGCTCGGGTTAAATTTGGATTGACCCGCCCAAATTACACCTCTACCAATTGCCAACATTGTTCAAAAGTCCAAGACTTTAAGTACAGTCTTTGGAGGGCGACATCAAAGACCTTATTTAAAGTCATAAATAATCTTATGTCTCGTTATAATTACTTGAACAATCATAATTTTAGAGCTTCATGCTAATTCAAGAAAGTAACGACCGTACGTTTTGAATTTTACGTTCAATCGACCTTAAACACAACCACAATCTAAAAATATGCCAAACACCTTCGATACATTTTCACTTTGATTCTCTACCAAATTTCTCTATATATAAACCAGTCAGTCGTTTCTCAAAAGACAGTACAACTGTCTTCCTCTATATATAAAGCTGCCAACTGTTTCACAAGTAAAGAACCTAACATACACAGTTGAAAATGATACATTGACCACCAAAAGTTAGATCAGTTGGTGAAAGATTGTTCTAGCTTAACCAAGGTTTCGAGTTCGAGTCTTGGAAACGCAGCTGCGTTCGGTAGGGAGAGTTTTGCGGCCCTTGTGGTCCTACTCGGCTCGAATCCAGATTAGTCAGAGCCCAAAGTGACTTTCGGATACCGAATGGTCTGACCAAAAAAAGAAAATGACACATTGGAAATGATATATTAGAAAACCTAAAATCTAAAAGAATAATAAGTAATTTTGAATCACCAAAAATAAAAATAAAATTTTTTAAATAAAATTGTAACTACAATATATTATGCTTATATTAAATTTCCAAATGACTCTGTATAACTAACTTTGTACTGAAGTTAAGAACAGAGTTGTTGGGACTCTTTTTGGCCAATTAAATAGAAATTAAAGTATTCAATATAGACCACGACCAAGCAAAACCTTTTGGCTTAAATAAAGTTATTTGAACTAGTTTTGGAAGAATTCCAGTAGCCGATGCTTGGTTGGCGCTGTATTTACGTTCGATCAAAGTGCACGGGGTTCAATTTTGAGTTTTTCAAAAATTTGCGCTTGTTTCTTGCTTGTTTGGTGCCCGATCAGTCAATCTTGAAAGAGTGAAGCGCTTATTTTAACTCCATGAAGGGAATTGAAGGATTTTGAATCCAAACCACAATAAAGAAAAATATTTAAGCCACCCCACATCAAGATATTTTCATTTGTATACTAAAAAATTGTATTTTTTACTCAAAAAGTGATATTTTCACTCAAAAAGTGGAATATTCACTCAAAAAAATGATATTTTCACTCAAACACTACTATTTTCACTCAAAAATGGTATTTTCACTCTAAGAGAAGAATTTTCATAGAAAAACTGGTTCTTTGCGGTGAAAGAGAGAAATTTTCACTAAAAAATGTAAAGTATTCACTCAAAAAAGAGTATTTTCACTCAAAAATTGAAATATTTACTCAAAAAGTGGAATTTCACTCTAACATTTGTTTTAGTATTTTCATTCTAATAGTGGAAGATTCACTCAAAAATGATATTTTCCCTTAAAAACTGGTATTTACAATCAAATAGAGAAATATTCCCTAAACAAGTGGTATTTTCCCTCAAAAAATGGAATATTCACCCAAAAAATAGTATTTTCACTGAAAAAGTAATTTTTTCACTCACAAATCATTCAAAAAGTGGTATTTTCACACAAAAAATGGTATTTTATTTCAAAAAGTAATATTTTCATTTGAACAGTAATATTTTTTTAAAAAAAGTAGAATATTCACTAAAAAAATAGAATATTAACTCAAAAATGATATTTTTTCATTCAAAAAGTGGTATTTTCACTCAAAAATGATATTTGTACTAAAAAAGTGAAATTTTATCTGAAAAATAGAGTTTTCACTCAAAAAAATAGTTTCACTCAAAAAATGGAATATTCACTCAAGAAATCATATTTTCACTCAAAAAGTTGTATTTTCATTCAAGAAGTGATATTTTCACTCAAAAAGTAATATTTTCCCTCAAAAAATGGAATATTCACTCAAAAATGGTATTTTCACTCAAAAATTGTATTTTTCACTCAAAAAGTGGAATAGTCGCCCAAAAATATAATTTTTACTAAAAAAGTAATACTTTCATTCAAGAAGTGATATTTTCACTCAAAAATGGTATTTTCATTCAAAAAGTGATGTTTTCGCCCAAAATGGTATTCATTCAAAAAGTGAAATATTCACTAAAAAGTGGTATTTTCACTCAAAAAGTGGTATTTTCATTGAAGAAGTCATATTTTCACTCAAAAATGGTATTTTCACTCAAAAAGTGGAATATTCACTTTAAAAAAGAATTTTCGGTCAAAAATTGATATTTTCAATCGAAAAGTAGAATATTTTAATAGTAGAATTGTACTAGTAACATTCATTACTTAATTAAATAAAAGAGCAAATTTATTTATCATGATTCTATTTTATTTCATTTTAATATACATGATATAGTACATAGAGTATAAGTTAAGAAGATACTTTCTCAAGATGTTGAGCAGATGAGACATATACTTCTTAGTATTCAACTCTTAAATGTTCTTAATCAAAGGATTACCATTTGGGCACTATGTAATCGGGATAGACTAGCACACACTATGTTTATTCATATTTGATATGAGGTGACTCATTCAAGTCACTAGTGTATGGACACTGAAGCAAGTGTTCGGGTGCTTGTTAGAGAACAAGTACACTGAACGTGATCGTTAATTAACATAAGATTTTTCATATGAAGTTTTACATACCTGCCAATGTTAAATTTTAAAGTTATAGTTATACAATTGATCCTTAAACTTGAGCATGGTTATAATTATAGTTACATGGTTATCTTGTGCATGGATTTCTATACTTTAACTATACAACATATTCATATACTAACCATGTAACTTGGATATGTATTGTTGGATATAGTTAGACATGCATGAAGATTTATGAGTGTACAACATAAAATCTATTATCCTTAGTACATAAAGGGAGAATGTCATATGTGATCTTTTATGATATATAACTTAAGAAGTCATTGGCCAATGCAAAATGACAATTAGAAAAGAGTTTCTAATTTATCATTAAGAGTCATGGTTTTAAGATCAAACACATAATATTGAGTTAGGAGTTTGATAGTAATTCTATATCCTAGTAATTCAATCGAGGCATTGTGTGATAGAATGATTGAATTGCATGACAACTGCAGACTGAATGAGTTCTTTACCTACTTTGTGTTATCCGGAGGTTGATCATGATATGCTGCTAGGTGTCACTCACGATTAGTAGAAGCCCGAAAAATAAAATTAATATAAATATATTAATTGTTCTTCATAAAGGGAGAATTAGAATAGTTCTAATTCAAGCTAAATTAAAAATAATTCTAATTTGAGATGCTACTTGTAGTTAGTATCGAATGTCTGCAACCGTGTATGCTTGAACCTATAGGGTCATGCACAACAGAATTGATTGGAAACTAAAGGATAAATGATAGACAACCAATTAAGAGTTAGTTGGGGTGAAAACCTAATTAATAGTTAATTAGGGACTTTATTACAATTAATAGTTAATAAATGGATTATATGTAATTATGAGATAATTGCAACTTGACCTAAATTAAGATTAAAGTCTTTAAAGCTCTATAAATACCTTTTATGTAGGAGTTCGATATAAGATATAACAACTCTCTTACTAGCATAAGAAAAATCACTCATCATTTTCTCTCTCTACTAGTTTATCAATGGTTGAGGTAGATCTTTCAAGTTTATCAATTCGTGTGGATATCGATTAAGGCCAAACGTTTGCAAGACTTGTGGTAAAAATCAAATTCAAATTTAAAGATTTAAAATTTTTGAGAATACTTGAAAATTGTTAAAGACACGCTTCAAAATGTAACATTTAATCTTTTTTATAGATCTAAAGTTTCTCAATTTATATTAAACAAGAATAGATCTTGGTATGATAAATCAAATTATTATTTTTTAAATTTTTTTGTATTTATTATATGATTCCTTTCAGAATATTCATTCAAGAAGTTATATTTTTCACTCAAAAATGGTATTTTCATTCAAAACATGGTATTTTCACTCAAGAAGTGATATTTTCACTCAAAAAAATGGTATTTTCACTCAAAAATATTATTTTTATTCAATGCGTGTTCTTAAATTAAATTTTGCTGGGCTGCATTTGAGTCTGATGATTTTTCAGGTATTGGTGTTGTTATTAGGGATTGGAATGGATCCTTTATTCAGGGTTATTCCCAAAGGATCCAAGGACTTCTTAAACTTGATCATGTGGAGACCTTAGCAGCGGCAACATCCATTAAAATAACAGTAGACTCAAGTCATGGAAAATTGTTCTTGAAGGTGATTAGAAGCTAGTTACAAATGCTCTGCAAAAAGGGACTTCGGATTTATCATAGACGAGCAAATTTCTTGATCAAATTAACAGTAATGTTCGTGATTTTGCTGATTACTCAATTTCAAGATTTCGCAGAGACAGAAATTTGGTTTGCAAAAAATTGTATGAATCCTTTTACATGAAGAGAGGATTATCGTGTTTTTTTATTACCTCTCATCCAAAATAATGTATTCCTTTTTGTTTAATGACAATTTCGATCGTTTTTACCAAAAAAAGTGTCAATTTTAACAATAGACAAAACTCGACACAACACGAACTCAAAATGACACAATCAATTGACATAAATAATAAATAATTCAAATTAAGATTAAAACCAAATAATACAATTAATTTATAATTTAAGTAAAAAATATATATTTTATAATTTTTTTAATTTAACTACATGAATTGTTTTATAATTAAATAATTTTTATTAACACCAAGACAAGAACCAAAAATAATACAACACGAAAATAAGATGACACGACACAACACAACACAACACAATTGACACTTCTTATTTGGGTGCAAGTACCTCCCACCTCAAATTGTGCATTATTGAGACCCCGTTTAAAATCAGACTATGCTGCTTGAGAGAGAGAGAGAGAGAGAGAGAGAGATTTGGGTGCAAGCACCTCCACCTCAAATTGTGCACCATTGGGACCCTGCTTAAAATAAGATTATGTTGCATACACAATGAAACATACCTCTCCTACAGCACTTTTCCATATCTTTTTCATGTCCTTCCAGACACAGCAATAATGCAACAATTGAAGCAACCAAATAACTGAGTGTTTTGTTCATCGCCACATGCTTCCGCAAAACCCTACCTTACATTTGACATGGGAGCAAATATGTGATTCAATGATATTTGTGATGACAAAACAACATCTTATTGCATCAATATATGCAGCAAGAAGAATATTATACAATACATCGCAAGAAGGATCAAAACCGCTGAAAAGAAAAAGGACTTGAAAGCGACTCTTCAAGCTCTCGAAAGCCTTGGTAGACACCCTCTGTTTGGTTCTTTGGAAGGGCTAATCTCCGCACCTCAGTCATATACCTATGAATTAGAATTCAACGATAAATTGATTAAGATTAAACTTTTCAATGAAAGCAACAGCTTTTTTATTTAACAAATCTGGTAAGTTCAAAAAACTAATGTATCATAAAATGTGAAACAAACCATTTTCTTTTCTATTTTTGACGACAGCAAATCCACTAAAGAACATAATATAAAGGGTGGCACAGTTGAAGTGTACACCAGGTTCTCATGCTACCTTCACAAAAACAGATTTCCATTTCCATGTCGAATTTCAGCACAATGGTCACCTAAAAAGTGCCCATGGGGCCCTATCAGCACATTGAAGCTCGCATTGAACCTAAATCAAGCTCGAGCAGAGCTCACTTAAGTTTGTAATGATTACTGCAAAGCCTCACCAAGCTTGCTCCTTGTGCAAACAAAACACCAATAGTAGTTGAGAAACTTCAACTCTTACATTAGTGAGGACATAAGTTTTACTCTTCTAAAACTGCACTCTTGTAACACGAGAATGCTACATCTTTCAAATTTTAACAAATTATACACCTTCTCTTGTCGGTGTTTTATTCAGTGAAGTTTCTTTGGGGGTTCAAGATACTAAAATTACAGTGTATCGACCAGTTTGCTTATTTCAGCTGCTGAATGAGCTTGAACATGCCAACTAATAATGAGCTACTCAAAATATTCATGATCAGTGTGCATTAATTCACCTTTATGCTCTATTAGGTAAAGGAAATGGAAAATTGGCGGGGAAGGTAGGAGGTAAATAAAAGAATCCCTAGGAAAAAGATCTTTCCTTGTGGTTGGTCGGGCAAAAAGGAAAGTAGCAAGGATAATGTGAAACAGTAATTTACCACCTTTTAGAGTAAATGAAATTTTGAGTAGGAGTAATAATCGAGCTGGGGGCTCCAGTTGATGATCACAAACTTGAGCTTGGCTCAACTTCGGTTGTCGAGCTTGAATTCTTACTCAAACTCATCGGCATTTATATCATATGTTCAGACTGCTCGATTCGTTTTTACGGCACAAGTTCAACCTTGAGTACATGCTCAAGTAAATCCAAAACACATGCACCTAATGAGACTCAAACCTACAATCCCTTGATTAGAAGTTAGACGCTTTATCCATCGAACTAAGAGTGCTACTTTGCTATGTTTTCACAACAGAAACATTTATCTATTATAACATAACCAAATCCAAATCGAGCCTACTGAGCCATGGGCTCATCTTGAAAATTAAATGAGCTTAAAAATTTTATGGCATCCCGTGCATCAGTTTATTCTATTTTTGTATGAGCATCAAGAACTAATGAAAAACTACATGTCATACAAGAACATGGGATTGTATACAGTGGCCAACAAAGAGGAAGCCAGCAAGAATTGTACGTTTCTGCAGCACTCTAAAGTCTAATCACACATTGGGTCGAGGCAATTAAACAACGGAAACAGCCAGGTGCTCCAGTTTGATATTTTCATGATTATATTTAATTGTTCACAGGCAACAGGTATTAAGAAGAAAATAAAAATGACGATGATGGGGTAATAACAAAAAAATCAACCTGTTTGCTGCACTAGTGATCTTATCACGAACTCCTTGGCTGATAGCTGTAGTTTGCTCCATCGAAAATGCTCCACCAAGAATGAGAGATGCCCCAGTGACACTTGTACCTATTCTCTGCGCAAACAGTGTCATTGCCCACTCCCGGAGCACAGCTAGTACTGAACGGAGAAGGCGTAACCTTAAACTTGGCGATGGCAAAATGGCTCCACTGGATAGTAGTTGGTCATAAGTATTCAATACAGGTTCGACTGCACCCTTGCAAGCAGCTAGAAGAGCTCTTGCAACATCTTCATCTCCGACCGATTCAACCCCTGAAACGAATCTCTCCTACAATAAAAAGGAACTAAGATTTATGCACGGTAGAATGTCAGCAAACCATGAAATTAACAGTAACATTTAGTTTGGCAAACTTAACAAATTAGTAGTGACCATCAATTATGTGAAGCTGCTGAAATTCATCATTTAATGTTAGAAGAAAGTAGGGAGGGGGAAGGGGGACGTACCATTGCAGCCTTCTCAAGGTGAAGACATAGTGTATCTAGAGGTAAAACAGTTCCATCTCCAGGATAGATGTGGGAACCAACCCTCTTTAGAATTGAACAAGCCTCAGCAATGCCACCCCTTGAAATAGCTTGATCAATGAGTCTAGCCCATGTCTCTCTTACAATACTACTATCAGCATCACCAGAATAATTTGCAAAATACAGCATTTCCAGACATATCTGAAAACAGAAAGGGAACATCAAGGATTCCAATCAGAAGATGGAGAATCAAAAGATATGAAAAACAATAGTTCACCACCATCCACACACACAGAGTGAGAGTCCTACAGTGCCGGATCAGAAAACTTTATTAGCCCAAGAAATACATGTACATGTCTTTAATAATTGAACTGTGAAAGTTCTTTAGAACTAATAAGCTACATGAGAAGGGCAAAAAAATAGAAGCCAGTAGATCACTGATTGCAGCCAATGAAAACCACTTACAGTATACAAAATTTAAAAACCACAAGAAACAATTTGAGTATCATACATTTTTTAACATACTCACCCCCAAGCCCCTCCAAAAAGAACAAAAAAAACCCGCTGCAGGGAGGATGAAAACTATGAGATCAAAATAAGAAATTAATATGGACGCACATACAATTAGCCTAAACATTTACATGACACATAATGAAAGGAGAATTTCTCAACTGTCTTTTTTTGGTAGTGTTGGTTTATTCTGTCCGTAATGGTTTTTACTTAGTTGCACCAAAGAAAGGCAAAGGAGAGATAAATACCAGAGGATAGAGCACCAAAATTCTACGAATTTTTTTTTTAAACCCACTTCAATGCCACAGGGAGAGAGGGAGGGAGGAAAGTAAGCAAGAAGAATAGGAAAAAGAAATGGAAGAAGAGAAAATTGGTAAAAAGCATTATCAGCAAAGTAATTCTTTCCAGCACAAAACCTTACCATTAGGAGAGTTCATCGCTGGCGAGTAGTGATTAACTTATGGCAGATGCTCTTCAATTTTTTATTTAGTGCATTCAGAGTCTCTCCGTAAGATATCATTTACTAGTGTTTACTTTGAAAACACAAAAGAATCCTGATAACTTAGAGCAATTCATTCCAACTCAACAAGACCTCGTTGAGATATGCAAATATGTTCAGTGAAGGACACATGCAATCACAAGTTAAGTAGCCTTGATAGATGCAACCATGCAGATGACTATCAGAGACAAAGGGGTGAGGTGATGGAGAAACAATAGTGGGGGCGGGAGATGCACATACCTCCCACAGCTCAAATGGAACTGCATATTCATTATATAATTGAGTGATACTCTTTAAATCCAATGATAACTCCTTGGCCTTTTCCCGTATGGTGTGCGCAAAACTGGCATCAGTAGAGCGGCTGTAATCAGGTAATGAGTCACTTGGGACAGATTCAGATATGCTAGGAGAACCCTCTGACCTGGAGGCTATAGCCTCCAATTCATCTTTGATCTTTATTTGAAATTGAAGAACAGCAAGCTTCCCTTCAAGCAAATCCAGCAAGCCACTATCAAAAGCGCCTCGACCAGAACCTATTAGACCATCATGGTCGCTTGCACTCTTTGCCTGCAGAACTGCATTACTCAGGTATTGACGCCTGAAATCAAAAAAGTTAAAGATAGCTTATCAGATCACAACCAGTTTAAAGGTCATATTAAGTCATTGCGACTGATTGTGCATAGCTTGTTTCAGCTCAACTCCAGAGACTAGGGATACACTGTAAGAACACAGATACAAACACGGGACACACATGATACGACACAACCACGGTATTTCTCAAAAAAGTAGGACACGAACACGTTTGGGGATATGTTACAAATAATTATGTTTTATGCATCCAGTAATATGATTGATCACAAATGTAGGGAAAATTATAGTAATATTCATAAAAAATTTAGTGCCATATGATGAATAATCTTATATCTAGTACCCAAGTGTCTAAACCAGAATTTTAGACAAAAGGATCATAGTTGTCAATAATCATAATTATAATATGTTAAGAGTGTTACTTTCCTATTTTGTTATCATCTTATTGTTCTACTTTCCTAGTATTGTAATTGTCTTAAATATCAATCTAATATAAATAGGTGATAGGGTGTTGGCAACATAGACCCTACACACAATATCATTTCTTTCTTTCTTCTTCTTCTTCTTCTTCTTCTCTTTCTTTTCCTTAACCCTAACATACAATTATTCAAGTTTCAACTTAATGATTGCTCTTATCTTCTCAATTTCTCTTCTTTAGCAAAACTTATATGCATCTTTTGCTTTTATTAGTAAATTTTAAATACAAACTGACATAATTAGTCGTATAAAATATACACACTTCTCATAATATGAAATAGTCATCGGTCAATTTCTTAGTCTTTGCATGTCAACACGTGTTTATATGTTAGTACTTAGTAGTAGACATGAATTAAAGATATGTGGCACACGTCACCAAAGGAGTATCGGACAAGTGTCCGAAATTAAAATTTTACCTTTTACTATAGGCACGGAGAAAAGAGTATCGGACAAGTGCCCGAGAGTGTCCAGGAAGTCTCGGTGTCCAATACGTGTCCAACACGGAAACGTGACATTTGTGCTTCTTACCGGTAGAACAAGAAATGACTAAACAAGATGCAACCAACAATTCTTGTTAATTAATCCCTCAAGTGAACTGATTTCCCAAGCCAATTTTTTTAAAAAAAATTCATAGACCTCGAATATTTTACGTGAACAAAATTGTAAAGATTTGAAGATAACGAAATAGAAAAAGTTCCCCCACCCCCCAACAAAACAAAAAAAAAGGAAAAGAAAAACCATAGGGTAAGCAAAGGGGAAATTGTTTTCTCTAAAAGAATGTAGAGGAAGAAATAGCCGTCTAGGATGCAAGTCAACTAAATTAGCTAAAATTTGAAAAAAACTACAATTAAAGAATTGAAAACTGCATGAAAATTATATGGTCTGAAGATAATAAGTTGCTCAAATTAAGATCCGAAAAACTATTTGGTATGAACAAAATTTAAACACTAGATTTTATTAGGTTGTTCAACAAATACCGAAATGTCTTACACTGTGAGTCTAGGGGTGGGGTATGGGACAGACCAATGATAAGTAGCAACACAATTTCTAACGCTCAAATTAGACACAGCCTAGCATTAGGCTAGATGTGGACAACCCAAGCCCAACCTATCCATGGCCCAAGACACTGGTACAAATGAGCTAGCCCATTATATAACATTTATTTGAAGCTTAATTGCACTTTAGTCCCCTCAACTTTAGCCCTAAACTTTCAATTTTGTCAATTTCACTCCCTAACTTTTGTTACTGGTTTAATTCAGTCCAATCAATGACTTCCTTCAAAACACTTGACACAAAATGACACATGTACATCACAAAAAAAGTTTAAAAAACACTATTGCTAAGACTAAATGAAACAATGTTGAAAGCTAAAGAAACGAAAATGACAAAATTAGAATTTTTGTTGTTTAGAGGGAGGAAAGGAGGGGGGCCTATATTGAGAATCAATATAAACTTGACGAGGGTAAAGTGCAATCAACGCCTTATTTTATTCGAAAAATCTAAAAATAACAAAAACTACTAAAATGCACAATTAAATTTTTTTTTCCATCACAAACATAAAAAAAAAAATTGAGTCTCTACAGTTGCTATATTATTTTCCTTTCTTAAAAATAAAATCATTATATCACATATATCATGATACAAGGCAAGCCCCGCGCTATTTTCACCTCAGCCCAGGCCCAACCAAGTATCTAGTTGGGCCATAAATTTTGGCCCGTGACCCAACCCGATAGGCTGATATTTTATCCAGACAAATTGGCTAGGCGGGGTGAGCAGACACCCATACCTGGGTTAAGAATTTAAAAGCTTGTGCAAATGGAGGGATATAAGTTTAATTATCAAGACCTCAAACAAATGACACTCTAATTCAAATAATCATTATAAGTTTCAAGATCAAGTTTTAGGTTTCAAAAACCGAATTTGAATCAACACATATTGCAATTTCCCTTGCTATTCATCTCTCCACGTTCCATCAGCCCAAATTGGATCAATGTTACCTAGTTCCTGGTTCGATTTCGCACATGGTAGAAGTACAAGTGTGTTGTACGGTATGGTACATCCTCCTATACGCGGGGTGATAGTGGTAGGCTTAGTTAGTATGAAGTTTTGGGTTGTGATTCATTTTCTATAGGATTGCTTTCCCTGTTATATGAAATTATATATGATTATATATTCATATATAGTTAACAAGTATTTATTTGAGGAATTTAGTTATAATTTGGGGTCAGGAATTCAAGCAATCCAGATCACGAATCCATCCCATTTCGGGTCGTGCGACCTCAATTCATGGTATGGTAGAGGTATGTACGACCCCAATATCTATGTACCGGATACACATCAAGTTTCAAGATGTCATTCAACTTTTCACATGCTTTCTCTCAATTTAAAATTCCCTAATCCTTCCATTATTATATTTAGCCTACCGGAGTTTTAGCTCTATTCACACATCTTGCGAGAATCTAAAAGATGCATCTAAAAAGTATCCTAAAAACCTTATGAATCTTTTTATCTTTTACTTATTCACACACACAAAATTATGCACGAGAGAGAGTAAGTTTTGATGCTGAGAGCTAGAGAATTCTGGGGAATCATGAATCGTTTGTAGTCTTTGACACACAATATTTTGTGCTCGAATCATGCCAGCAAAGTTGCCTACTCAAGTTCAACAGAGCAGTACATTCTTAGATTCCTAAACTCTGGAATTCAACAATCAAATTTAAATTATAAATGTATTTTAAAACATTTTATTTGTAAAAATCCCCCCACAAAAAGAAACATGCATTACCAGTTTTCATGTGAGAGTAATACCTCTGTTCCAGTGTAGGGACGTTCCCAACATCAGTAGAGCGCCTTTCAGCCAATCTTAACAATACATGAGCTGCAAGAACATGCTGCTGCTTCAAGACATAATATCTTGCTAGAAGCTCAAAATACTTTGCTTGATTAGATGGAATAGATACTCCTGAATGACCCAGTGGAGAAACTGCTGACGTTATTGCAGAAACAGCCCGGACCTATGCAAGACAATTACAAGGACGATAAATAGATAAAGTCAATTTTCTAGTTTAACCAAATTTCAAAGTTTTGAACAAGGAAGCTTCTGCAAGCTTTCAAACTATTAGAAACAGATCTTAATAAACTGAACAAAATTATAGAATCTCAACAAATGCCAAAATTTGGTCACCAGAAAACTCGGTTAAATAAATAAAGACCAAAATCATGCAAAACGAACCTCTTGTATATGCTCACGACCAGCACTTTGCAGAAAAGGCACCAAATCTGGGCCTCCATATTCCAGCAATTCATTTTCAAGGCCCAAATCAATCAACGTCCGGTACAGATACTCATGAAAAACTCTATCTGATGATTGCACGCCAAGTTGAACAATCTGGCAAATAAATCTTTTCCGCGAGGCTGGATCAAGGACAGATTGTGCAACAGGTTTAATAGGAGATCCAAATTCCCTCTGTGAGGTTTCACCTTTCAGAGCATGCAACGCACTGGTGACAATCTCATAACATTGCACACGCTGAGACAGAGCATGTTCGCGAATTCCTACATCTATTTGCTCATTGAAAGCATCACCAGCAGGGTCAAGGGACTGTGCCTTTTGCAAAGGTAAGCGAACTACAGCTTCATAAAATCTGCAATTGCCACCTCACATTATGTTTGACAAATAACATTTGAAATTAGAACACAGATACTGAATAACCATAGGCTTCAGTCCTCAAAACATGAACTGACCTCAAGTCCTCAAAACGTTTGCAAACAGCTCGCAGATCTGCAGATTCCGGAACTTTACTTAAGTAATTGAAGGCCTCTCTAGCATGATCTTCCCTCTCCTCACTATTGGAAGTAACAGCAGCTCTCTCAAGGCATTCCACGGCCAAGTAAAATTTGTAATCAGCCTCCTTGTAATAGCTAGGACAACCATCCCGTAGTCTATTACTAATATCATCTACTGTTCCCCTACCATCAGGACCTGTGTAATACTGGAGTGGATAATATCCAATGTCAGAGGAAGCTCTAGAATAGAGTGTGATAATGCCGACTGAACCAAATAATCATTCTTTCTTAAGAAAAAAAATAAATCCAATATAACAGATGCTTTTAGTGGTAAAAGTAAAGGATTCTTTAATAGCCAAATTATGAAGTACCTCCATCAGCGCAGATATAAGCCTCGTAGCAAGTCGGTCACCATCCTCGGAACATACTAGCTGATGGAATGTCAGCTGAACTAATGCCTGCCTCAAATTCGCATCAAAGCCCTGAACCAGACGTGTGACATGATGCTGCGAAAGAAGTTGGAGCAAAAATAGAGCTTCACCGCATCTAAGGAGCAACTGCCTGATACATTCCATTGCTCTCACCTGTAGCAAAGAATCCAATCTATTTGTAAAGTATATGAGGAAAAAAAGTAAACATAACAACTCAATTTCAACTAACCTCCATGGCAGCTAGTTCTGCAGAACTATATGGAAGCCGCTGCCTTTTAGTAAGTGAGCCACCTTCATTAGATTCAACATTTCGAGAGTAAGGACCAAATAAATTCCATACCATACTTCTGTCAGTGGCACCAAGATCTGAACCAGTTCCAATCAAAATTGAACCTGTAAAGTCTCCAAGACCAGCAACAGAACCGTAGAGTCCCCTTCTTTGATTTCTTCTGGATCTCAGAAACTTCTCTAGAGAGCGAGTTTTGTCTTCAAGGACTTGCATTGCCCCAACAGAGAGTCTGCACACAATTATTCCGTTCTCAGCCTGTGCATCCAAAGAACCTATGCTGCCTTTTGTGACAAAAACAGGTAGCTCCCATAAAGGCAAAAGTAACCTTGACGAGCACAAGCAGAGCCCTTCATGAGCACCTGAAAAAACAGGCTCTGCCTCTTGAACAACCTGCCCCATGCTAAACCCCCCAGCTGCAGTTCGACTATTTGACAATGCACCACTACCTTCGAGTTGCGGAATACCAACCATTCTTGGGTCCTCAAAAGCCTCAGCAGCCTTCTCAGAAACCACATTGCTTATGAGGTTTTCAGTATGGACTATCCTTGCAGCTAGCATTAAGCACATTGCAGCAGCCTCTCCAGCTCCAAAACGATTGAAAAATTCCTCCAGTATTGATCTGGGCAAATTGGACTCAAACAGCCTTCTCAGGATGTCAACTGGCCTGTTGAAAACTATTTCCATCATGCCCATGGTACTGAACACAACAATCCTCCTTCTTGGTAGAATATGTTGGGTTGCAAGGTCTCCTCTAGCCCAAAGTTTTACAGCTGCCTTTTCACAGGATTCCTCCGAGTTATCAAATCCACAGATCTCAGAATATAGCGACTGCACAGTGGCTGCTGTATCTGGGTGCAGTAGAACATCTGACACAGAGAGCATTCGGCCTTCAATGGGTAGGGAAGATACAGATTCCCGCAGGGCTCGAGAACTCCTTGTAACAGTTCCTAAGCTACCAGATGAAGATGATTGTGTGCTTGAATCCCTGTTGACAATCAGAAGGGAAGAGACAGTTGACGGGGATGAATCAGAAAGGATAAGAGTTCCAGAAGAATAATATGCTGACTCTATCTTCAATGACAGATCTTCATTTTGAGATCTACCAGCAAGAGATATGGCCCCAAAGGAAAGCCCACCACCCACCCCCAAAGGAGGAGAAGGCCTGGTTGTTACAACTTTTAAGCAGATTGCTTTCTGACTATTAGTACTGAATCCACCTAAACCTCCAGCAGCACCATTGTTTCCACTTGATGGAGCAGTGGAAAGGTACATCCTTCTGCCATCTGATAAAACTGCAACAAGATGAAGCCACTTCGATTCTACTGTAGATAAAGGTGAAATACAAACTATAGATGTTTTAGCCGATCGAGAAGGTGCCCTTGATCCTGCTGGCTGCCGACCACCATAATGTGGATCCCTCTGATTGATTAAATTTCTCTCCTCTGCCACCTTCTTAAGTGGTCCATCCCCATTTGCTCCAAGAGAAAAGACTTGAATTTTCATCTCTTCAGTACGCGCATACAATATGTGCCTCTCATTATCAACAACCATTTCAACAATTGGGTCAATCGCACCAAACTTGAATACATTGGGCAAAACCCACCTGAGTCGAAAGAAAGTATATATAAGAACATGACAGGTAGGTATGACAGGTAGGTAAACTGAAAGGCATACTTAACATTAAGGATGAAATACAGTAGATAGCAAATTTAAACTTGGACACCAAACTACTACTACTATCTTTAAATGGTTTTATAGTTTTAGACTTCATAGGGTTAAGTCCAGTCTGCAACAGGGAAATGGATGATTGAGAAGTTTACCAAACTTCCAAAGGCCAACAATACATCAGATGGACTGAATGTCATCAAACCCCCAACCCTCCTTCCAAAAGACATTCAAAAAAAAGGGACAGAAAGAAAAAAAATAGCATACCTTGAAATGACACTTCCAACACCTGCAGTTAGACAAACTTTACGACAACGTTTATGCCAACCTGAACCAGTTGTATAATGCATTTGATAAATGTGGCCATCACGACCAGCCAGGAAAATATGACCTCTATCAGTACAAGCAATACATGTCATAGTCACTCCATCAGTTGGTACTGTATACTCAGGCAAAGGCTGTAATGAAACCTCTGCATATGGATCGGTTCCATCACCATTTCCCGAGCAACATACTCCTACAAGAATCAACTGGCCACAACATAGACGAATGCAAATGACTAGAAAGTAAGCATAAATACAGAAAATTTCACAGAAACTAGACAAATCTCATAGGAAAAGTAAATCAGAAATTAAATGTCTTAAAAGAACACGGTGGTTCAGACACATTGACGAAAGCTTGTATCCACGTCGAAAGAGTAGGTCCCAAAAGGTTGGTTTATATAATTAAGGGGTCTCTCCACCTATTGCCAAAAGATTGATTTCAGTGGCAAACAAGAAGTAAGAGGATATAAGATTCAAGATACCCTAAGGGCTAATTCACTTTAGACAAACAAAATTTTCAACTTTCAAAACTCATGTATATGGATTCCAAAGAACAAAGATGTAAAACTCCAAAAAATCAACTCTAGGTTGTGACTTGAAAATCTATTCTAGACCTAGAAAAGACCACAAAGAGATCCCAGGACATAATTTGATCCATCAAATGGCATATGGTCTACTCCTACAGATCCTATCCAACAAATCATGAAATTCGTATAATATCCCTTACTTCAAAGGAAAAAGAAAAAAAAATTGGTCTAGCAGCATTAATATATGATAAACACAAATTACAATTCAACTCACTACCTCCACTTTTCTACAGACCAATAAGGCATCTCAACTGTAGAGGGAGGTACAACCTTTATTTTACACTTCTAAAGCATGTCATTTTCGTTCAGCCTGTCCATTAAATGGAGCCATAAAGACTTCAAAACATAGCTAAAAACCAAAACACAAAACAAAAAAGGCACAATCGCAAGCTAGAATTTATCTCAAGATATATACATTGTCTACAGCTGAAAAGGGGGCTAAGTGACACCTGAATCCCAAAAGACATCCAAGTATGTAATAGAAACAGAATAAGATTGTTTACCCCGTCGTTGCACAAACATAAAATTTGAATATCTTTGATGTATTTTCCAAAACACTTACTAGTTACTAAGGTATAAATTAGGTTTACGGTTGTGAATGACTCAAGCAAACAGATTAATGGAATTTAGCCTGAGGTCAATCTAAACATCTGCACTCAAGACTTCCAAGCTCAAAATCGAGGTTAGGCAAGCATATTGAGATCTAATTTATGTCAAATTTATTTACATCTTCTCAGCTCATCAATATAAATGAGCTTGGATGCAAGCCAAGTTCGCCTCAATTTGAGCTAAATTCGACTTGGCTTGCTTTATCTTCTCATCTCTGGCTAGCTTAAAATCCCCATAATAATATATAGTTGCCATAATGTTATATGGAAAGGCCTAGTTAGAGTATAAAAAAGAATGTAAACTATATACATTCCCAGATTCTTTTTCTGGTATCATGCATCCTAATGTAGTTTTTGAGTCATCATGCATCCTAGTGCATAGTTCATCTTAAGTTACCTAAAATTCAAATAGATGCATTACATCATCTTTTAGTAGACTTGAAATGATACCCAGACATTCTATTATGTAAGATGTGTTTTTCCATCCTCTCAAACAAGTCCCGTTTTGCATAGTCCAAGTCACTATAATTTTCCGTTAAACTAGAAAACTTACCTACATCAATTTATTGTTCGGGGAAAGAAACATGATTCTTTCAAAATTGTTTCACACTCCTAGAATTGTATGGCAAATATAATTCTGTAGAAAATTCTTTCGGAAAAAAAAGAAGATTGACTCTAGATATTTCTTCAATTCAAAGAATAGAACACATTTTTCGAAAATTTAGAAGTGTCGGTTCCTAAAATTTAGAGAACAAACATGCATGTAATGCATGACAAAGAAAATTGCATCATGACAAGGCTTGATTAAGTTGAGTTTGTATTGCTAACTTAGATTATAGTGCAGTATAGAAATCCCTTTAAACAAAAAAAATACAAAAGATCTATAATACAAATTTAATAACCCAAAAGCAATTGCTTTGAAACTCTTGTTAAAATAAGAACTGATCTCACTCAATGCCGTTCAATCCACAAATAATTATTACTTCAGTTCCAATGAGACCACTTTAAGATAGGAAGTCAAACATGCAGGGCTCATTAGGTGGCCTATGAACCACTGGAAATATCACCAGTAGACCCTTCGCAATTAGTTTTATCAAACCAAGAAAAATTGCAGGTAGACGGTTGGCAATGACTATTATCAAACCTTGCTTGTAAGAGGAGGTGAGCCTCTAAAGACTTTGAAACTGAAAGATATATAGATTTCAACAAGGCATCTTTGTAGTTTCCAGCTAAAAGAACCAAAAGAAAATTGCAATTGAAAAAGAGACAAAGGTCAGAAAAGATAGTATCTGTTTAGTTAAAAATCAATTATTGTTCCACTAGCATTATTCAAGCATTAGCAAACAGTCCATTGCGTCTCCAGATGATCACTACCATCAGTGTCATTTTATGCATTGCATCTTCCATGATCTAACATTTAAAAGAAAAACACAACAAAAATCTAATTGGAAGATTAAACTCATGAGATCGGTCTCATTGTTTTGGTTCTATAAAATGTTCCAATTCTTCTTTATTTTTAAGTTCTAAAGAAGTAACTTTAAAGTGAAACATGGAAGAGTGGAGTGAAAATTCGAAGAATCTACATGCACAATAGCCATCCCACGGACAAGGTGTTCCCCAAATAAGACCCATATAGCCAACCCCGAATAGCTTAGAAGAATTATGTTTTGATTGGTCAATTGTACATCCAAAAACCTATTATATTAACCAATATCAGACAGAGGACGACCATAGGAAGAAAGGTAAAAGCACAAAAACAATCCACTCTTGTCATTGCTAGCACATAGTAGCTACCTAATACAACAACACAAAAAAGTAAGGAAAAAGATAATACCTCAACAGGAGTTGCCAGAACTAAAAGGTACTGAATAGCCTCAACAAAGATGCCAGGTTTGGCTTTCACCAGGCCAACAGCACAAATAGCTTGTTCGTCCCCAGTATATTCAGGACATTGACCATCCCTAATAAAAGAGAACGGTCAAAACAAAGACAAAAATGAAAGCGAATAGAGCATGCAATAGCCTTCGAACATAAATTATAAAATAACAGGAAAAAGTTTTTTTCATATATAGAATGAATGTAAGGTTATTTTGTAATATTAACATACAGCATGAATTTAAGCCTGTTTTTCAACTCTACCCTAACAACATTCTATGAATTCAGCCAATTTAACAAGCAGATCCAATTCATGTGAGGGTATATGGTTTCAGCCAATGAAACAAGCAGGTCCAATTTAGAACTCGTCAAATTAATCAGTTCTACAAAAAGGAATCTCTAAGCAATGAAACTATGAAATCCTTTCCCCGATATCAATCAAACTAGTAGTTCTCACCACTTATCGAAACGCCAAAGGAATAGAGTGTTATCCACTGATGCCCATGCTCTACGTATCTCCGAAAATATTCCACATAAAGCAGTTCCCTCCCCACCGGCTGCATTATACCGATCAATCAGCACTTGAGGCAACTCCCAAGTATCCACCAATTCAACCATAGGAGGCCACTACAATACAATCAAAACAACATGGTGTGAGTAAAAAGAAATCTAAATCCAAGCAAGCTAATAAGAAACATATAGTAACCAGAAATGGAAGGTGCACAATAAGTTCAGTTCACACTGATAGTTCTTGATTAATGAGAGTCGTAGATTATATCATCATATCCAGCAATTAAGACTATCAACAATATTCAAGTGCAGTCTTTTCAACAATAACTAGCATACAGAAAGCCAAAGGAAGGTATATTAATATCCCACCATAAGTGGGGTGATACACAGTATGACCAAAAGAGTAAAGAACCACAATCATGAACTTCACTTGGGAAAGTGTTATTATTCAAACAACACCATTTAATCTCATAGAATAAAAATCCAGTTCTGCAATGCATTACATGCAATACTAAGATCCCCTAACAGCAAGCTTTCAATTCAACCAATTCCTCATCTTTAATTCCTTAATTATGGAACTTCTTCAGGGTTTCCACCTAGTATAGCCATCAAACACATAAACCATGGGCTTGTTCGCAATGGTCATTTCAAATTGCATCATCACTAATTCATCATATTTCTGTAGTTGAAATTGTTTACTTCTTCTTTGTTAACATGCAACTAAATGTAATTTCCCTTTTTAAGAAAGCAAGTACTCCATGCTTCCGCTCTCAAGTTTAGACAGAAGTTCCTTCACAATGACCCATATCATTGGCCAAAGGACTCCTACCCTCTTCAATCTCCATGAGAAGTTAATCCATTCATTCTTGTTTCTCTCTATCTCTACATATTTCTATCTTAGTTTCATGATATGGAAACCATGCATTCAGTTACAAACACCCCCAAAACTTCAAGAAAATAAAAATACAAAGACAGGGAGGGCTGTGTGTGTGTGTGTGTGAGAGAGAGAGAGAGAGAGGAAATTTGTGTAATAAACCTAATTCTAACGTATATTGGCTTCAAAATAAGTAATTAAACTATACTTTCCATTGATCATATAACTATATCACTCCTTGAATTCCAGTTGGCCAATCTCTCTCTCCCATTGTGCGGGCAGCAAATGAATGTCCATCTAGCAATCATCTCGTATTGATCGAGCTTAAGCCCAATTTTAGAGCTCATTCAATAAACAAGACGAGCTTGAAAGAGCTTGGTTTATACATACAATATGACTGTTTGATTGTATAGCTATGCTTACATATAAATAGTATATACACGTATATAACATCTATATGTAATATATATTACATATGTTGTTATGTGTGAAAATATAGCAAGGAGTCCTAGTCCTAGTTGACCTTGAACAAGAGTTTCAACTCGAGTTTAAATTTGAACACAAGCTTGAGCTCAGTTTGCTTGACTAAACAAGCTGAACCGAGTCCAAACTTAAAAAATATTCACGAGCTAAATGTAAACAAATTTTTTGAAAGCCCTCATAAGCCCGAGCCGAGCCCGAACATTCTTGATGAACGAACAAGTCAAGCCCAGATAGTTCGGTGCTTCTCTCAGATCATTTGCAGCACTACCAATATGCAATTAACCATCTTGCCCAGTATCCTCTCTACCATTACGCAAATAAAATTACTACTTCAGCTCCAATTAATCTATGCTTTCCATAAATTTAACTCGCACTTCAAATCAATATTCTCCCACATATTTTGTCCCTCCCATTATGACATATCACCACTTCAGAAGAGCAGATTCACCTCCTACCACCTTCAAGCCCAATCCTTTTTCCACTAAAAGAAACCCATGAAGTCAAAACACCAAATTAAACACTATCTTTCCTGGGCTCTGAAAAAGAAGGTTTAATAAAACAAGAGGAAAAAAAAACAATTCCGTGATTTACCAGCAAAAACAATCAATGAAAAACAAAACTTCAAAATTGAATATCTTTTTGACTTTCTGAGCAACCAAACAGCAGCTATACATATAGCGTATACATACATATAATGTATACACACACACACACACACACTACGTATATAATTTGAAGCACCTCTTTGGGATGAGTTGAGTAGGGATGACTAGCATATCTAGAAGCTTCCAGGGCTTCTTCGAGGTCGAGATGAGCAGCAACTTCTCGGCCGATTCGATCACTCACGACGAGGCAGGCGTTCGTGACATCACGCATCACAATCTCATTATCCCAAGACATCTTCTTCTTCAAAAAAAAAAAACCCTAATAATTTAAACTAGAGAGATTCACTCTAAAACCCTAGAATTAAAATTGGAACCGTAGATAGGACAGTCAATAGGGAATCGTTCCGGTGCAAAACCAAAAATATCAGAGAGAGAGAGAGTGATTGAGTTTGGGTTTTGGAGGGAGAGTGAATTTTGAGAGAGTTGTGGAGGGTTTTGTGGTGGTTTTTATAACAGCGGCGGGCAAACTAGAATGTTTTTGAAACCTGGATATGGATAGGCTGGTGAACCGGTCATAACAGGTTCAGATCGACCCGGTTTAGTCCCTGGTCCGGCTCTATTATTTATGCATATCAACTGATCGAATTTTGACATACTCCAATTCAAACCTTATTGTAAAAAATTAGTCTGAATGTATATACTTATCACTGTTGTGTCTCAATTACTAGTAGGTTTTTTTTGTCGATATACGGGAAAATCTCAAGGTCTGTCCTCAGCGAGTAGAGGCGCACTCATGCGCTCAAACTAGTGACTCTGAGTAGAATTAATGGCAAAATTCGGGTGTATGAACCGGTCCCTCAACTCATAAACCATTTAAATTAGGACTTGCGCTTCGTCGGGAATTCAAGACCCACACCAGAGATTTGGATACAATTCGTCCAATCAACCGAGATCTTGTCCTACTAAGGAGCCACGCTTTTTGCACCCAGAGAATTTCGAACCTCTGTCCTCCCACTAAAAAGCCAGAAACTCTGGCCAACTGAGCTATCCCAGTTGGTTAGTTAATCATAAGTTTATAATTAATAATTCATTTTTTCTTTTATTTAATCACTTATAACTTTCTCTTCATCGCATTCAACAACTTATAATTTCTATTCTATTATATTTAACCACTTAAGTTTATGTATTCTAATCCTTTTTAGCTTTCATATCTTTTTGCCTCTTCTAAGGTTTCATCTGATTTTGCTAAGACATCGTTTTTGTTAGGATGAGCATGGGTCGGATAGTCCATCCAACCTAAGCAATCCACTTTAAAAAATTTAGGGTTCAAGTCAAAAAACAAATTAAGAATTACTATTTTAAGTTGTGTTTTGATTTAATATAATTTGATCACAGGTTGAGTTTGTTAATCTATTAAATTACCATGAGGTGCATTGGTTTTTTGACCCATGACCTAGTTTGGCCCGATCCGGAATAGTAGTAATATAAAATATAAACTTTCTATATGTAAACATTATCTACTTGTGTTTTTTACAAGTTTACAATTCAAATCCTTTAAACAAAAACAATGAGCTACGAATAAGATGTAGCCCTGGGGAATTTGGCCCATTGGGCCCTATTTTTTCAAGCTGGTCCAGCCTACCTTTTCTCACTTAAAAAAGGCTAGATGATGAGCTTTGAATGGGTGTACAATATTTCCGATTGAGAAATATTATTTAGACGTAATTTGGTGAGTAAAATAATACAATCATGGTCATTGGATTAAAAGTAAATTCTATCTAATTTTAAAATTTATAACTAATCCAATAAATATAATAAATTAGGTCCTCAACTTAGGTCCCCATAAAATGACTCTTTAGGATTTAATTTTTTTAATATTTTTTTTCTTTAATTTCATTATTGACTAATAATTTATCATGCATTTAAGAGAACCCTGTTAACAACCATCCATTGGAAATAAAAAAACCATATTAAACAATTATCAACTCAAACTCCAAAAACTTAAGCTAGTGCAGAAAGTGCAGTTTAAATATTTAGGATAAATTACACTCACACTTCTTCTTGACATTTGGTTATATTATATGAACACCCCCTTACATTTTAAAAATAACACAAAGTTCCCTTAACATTTGAACACTTGTGACAACCGTACTCCTTTTGTATGACAGACGTTAATTATTTCATTAAAAATATTTTTTTACCCTTATATCATTGAGATTAACCATCTCTTAATCAAATTTGTCTTAAAATTTAATTAAATCAAACAAATCTACTAATTAAGGTAAATTTATCTCCAAAATTCTTTCAATTATAGTTAATTTCATTCATTAAATTAAAATTAGCCCCCAAACAATTCTAATTTATACACAATTTAACACCATCACCATGCACCACCAATTGCCGCCTCCACCACAAGTGAAATCTCTCAAACAAACCCACCCAATTTGCCCCCAAATCCACAACACAAACCCACCAAAACCATTAATCTCCACCGCCACAACCCACTTTCCTGTGAAATCCACCAAGCATCGCGAGTCCATAACCAAGCACCGATGGTAAAGGAAACCAACAAACCATTGTCCAACTCTGCAACACCCACAAACAAACCCCTCCCCCTCCCCCCCACTGTCTGAGGTTCTTGTCTCTGTGTGTGTGGCTGATGGACAATATAGTGACCCCTTCGGCTATGAAGAACTCAAATTTGAAAATCGAAAAAACTTAGATTTAAAAAATTTGAAAACTCTTTTCTGCTCCATTTGACCATGAAGAACTTAGATCTGGAATATTTAAAGGAATATATATCTCTCTCTACGATGCTTATGGCTAAAAGTGGTGGGTGGCTGAGGCAAGTTTTTTATTTTGAGGTGCTTGGTTGTGCCTTGAGGAGTTGGGTTCGAGTTTTGACGGTGATGGCTTTGTGGTGGTGTGTGATTGTAGGCGGCAGACACTGGTGGGAAGTGGCGTTCATTTGTATTTTTTTTTATCGATTTAGAATGAAGGACATTATTGTCATTTTCTTACTTCTGTTAACATCATCCAGTATTTAACGGTATTTGGGGTCTCAGTGTCATTTTTGAAATGTAAAGGGGTGTCTGTATAATATAATCAAATGTTAGGAAGTGTGAATGTAATTTATCTAAATATTAATACTCCAACAGACCAATCATGTAAGAGTTATTTTTTCGATATCATGGCTTTTTTTTGACTAATCACAATATGATATATAGAATTATTTTATTTTATTATTTTGATAACCAGTGGCTGCAAATATCTTAAACCAAAATTTACGTTTCAAAATTACTTTTGAATATGATACCAAAAAATAAACTTTCGGTACCATAACTAAGGACCATTGCATGACAAGCCATTAAAATCAGTGTTGTCTACTTCTTCAAAGACTTAAATCTGAGTTGTCAATTTCTTGGAGGACTTTAAGATTGACATGTTAAACAAGTTGAAGACTTAGACTAATTGCAACAACCAGCCCAAGTCATATAAAATTTTGACAGAAAGAGTTTTGATTATTTATTTAATTACTAATTATTGTATGTGCCTGAAAGTGATGGTGGTGGCGGCGGAGGCCATGGTGGTAACGGTGATGACGATAACGGTAGAGGTGGTGGGTTGGTGGCAGTGGCCGTGGCGGTGGGGGCGGTTGTAGTGGTGGTGG
>CM042194.1:1043421-1057275 GCA_023539305.1 Ilex asprella | reverse complement strand
GGGTGGTGGCGACGGCTGCAGTGGCGGTGGTGGTGGCGGCGACGACGGTGGTGGTGGCGGCGACGACGGTGGTGGTGGCGGCGGTAGACGTAGTGGTAGGGCGGTTTCAAATACTATTATTTTTTTTAAAGTATTTATGATAAATAATTTCTAGAAGTACTTTTAAAAAATCACTCCAAATACACCCTTAGGGGCCTATTTTTTCTATTAAATTTAAAGTGTTAATATTAGCCGTTATTTACTTTAAAATAAAATTTAAAGCGATCTCAACCGCGAATAACAAAAATCATTTTATTTATATTTTGAGATTTGAATTGTAAGCTACTTTATTATATAGATTTTATCAAAAATTTATCTTTTACCATAGTGTTGTTATTATTCCACCATCTATTTTTTCATTATATTTCTTCTCTTTTTTTGGCAAGAATGGACTGTTTATATTGAAAATTAAAAAAAGAAAGCGAAACATTAAGTAGTCAGAAAGATAGCAAAAAAATCGAAGGGGCTTTTCCTCATAACTGTCCTCAATGCAAATCTAGCCCTTTGATCAGACTAGGGGGAAAATTAATCGACGTGTGCATAAATTAGTCTGTACCCTGACCGTTGAACCAAAAAAAGACGAATCAAGGAAATACCTGTGCAAAGTAATCCATTAAGGTTTTTTCTTCTCTATCTTGGAGTGAAGTGAAGTCAACTTCTTCAAAGACTTACAAACACCCCTAGAACAAGTTGATGACTTCTAACTCAAATTATACGAAAGACATGATAGCTACTCAGGACTTGAATCTGATTTTTGGAAGGCAATTATGCTCTACCTATAAAACACTTCAAAAAATATAAAATATTCGACATCTCCTACTTTAGTTACTTGCATAAGCATTAAAGAAGCCATGGAACCAACACCCACTAGTGTTCTTGTGGTATTACTTGATATTCTTTTTATGCAAGGACTTGACTGTAATTGATGATGTACAAATCGATTTTGCACAAAATCGACAGTCGAGTATATGTAAGGATGTAATTAATGAGCAATAAACAAGCAATTAATGACAAAATAGTAAATAATAGCAAACACACAGATTTATAGTGGTTCGGTCCGGGTGACCTACTCCACTCTCGGGAACGGCAACGATGGTCGGAGATCTTTATTGATGAATAAAAGTTGTCAGAAGAATATGCTCCGGTAGTATTACAATGTTTTAGGAGGGAGAGAGAGAGAGAGAGAGAGCAATGTGTGTAGAGAGATGTGTGAGGTCTCAAGGTGATAAGATGTTAAGGTTGTCCCAAAGGCATGCCCTCTATGTGGAGAGGTCTTACGTTATATAGGTTTAGTGAGGCGGTGACGTGAGGGAGAGGGCTTTTACCATTTTGGTAAGTACAGTAATGGTAGGATAATATCTCCCTGCGTATCCTGATATTTTGTCCCTTGTGCTCCTATTCTATCGGAGGAGGATCCTGATCTGGGTTGGACTTGAGTTGGAGTGAGGAGGCGAATGAGAAACAGGAGGGCCAACCCTGGGCGGCGCTAGGGGCTTGGGTGACCCCTCTGGGCTATGCCCCCTTGGGTGCCTACTTTGGGCTTGGGCTCCTTTTGGACTCATTCTTGATTTGGGACCCTCTTGGTTTATTTTTATTGGGCCTAACCCAGCAGATTTTTGGGCTCATCAGTAATGGCTACTCCAATATAAGCTACAATGTGAGTGAGCGGAAAGCTCTTCTCAAGTTCAAAGAAAGCCTCACAGATGAATCAAACCGATTGTCGTCGTGGGTCGGAGAAAACTGCTGTAGATGGGAAGGTATTGGTTGCAGCAAGAAAACAGGGCTTGTCCTCAGGCTTGATCTTCATAATCCAACATTCTTCTATGATGAAATATTCTACGACGACTGTGATTAGGTAGCAAATTACAATAGAACTTGCTTGGGAGGTGAGATAAGTTCTTCTCTCACACTCATTGATCTTTCTTATAACTTTAATACTTCAATACCTGAGCACTCATTGAGCAGTCTTGTTCATTTGGACCTTTCTTTGAATGATTTTCATGGCAATCTCCCAACCACCATGAAGAATCTCTGTACGTTACGTGCATTAGATTTGTCTCTAAATAGGTTCACCGGAGAGATTCCAAGTTTTGTAGTAAGCCCATTTGGTTGCCTCCATAATTTAGAGCATCTCATTCTTTCTTCCAACTCTTTTAGTGGTTCAATCCCAATGTCACTTGGAACACTTAACACATTTGAGAGAGTTAGATGTTAGCAATAATCAGTTAATGGGAGCACTCCCTCGAGTATTGGACAACTTTCAGAACTACAAAAGCTTAGTCTTCAGCCAAATGAGTTCTATGGTGATATTCCTCTGCAACTCTGTTGGCTCTCTGCACTTCAACTGTTAAACTTGGCACATAGCAGTATAACGGGTAATATTCCTCATTGTTTTTCCAATTTCACTGCCATGGTTATGTATCATAATGTTGATGAATATGACCAGGCAATGGTTACTAACGAAACCTATACCGGAGCATATTACAAGTATAATGTTTTAGATTCTATGAAGGGAACCGAACTTCAATATACCACAACAATCCCATTTCTTATGTCAATAGACCTTTCCAACAATGACATGGGTGGAGAGATTCTAGAAGAGTTGATGAATCTATGGCGGTTACTAAATTTGAATTTGGCTAGAAATCATCTAAAAGGAAGGATTCCTAAGAAAATTAGCAGTTTGAAGCAATTGGAATCACTTGATCTATCTAGAAATGAGCTTTCCGGTCCAATTCCTCTAGGTTTGTCAGATTTAAACTATCTAAGCCACTTAAATCTATCGTTCAATAACTTATTAGGGCAAATACTAACGGGACATCAACTCTAGACCTTGGATGATCAATCCATATATAGAGGCAACGATGAACTTTGTGGAGCACCACTCTTAAAGAGTTGCTCCGTTGGTACGCAATCAGTCAGTTATAAACATATTGGGCTCATTTGGTAGGCGTATTACGAGGGGATTAAATATTGGATTGTACTATTTTTTATTTAATTGGGTATTATACTTTGTTTGACAATCAAATTTGATACCGTATTAATTTTTAAAACATGTACTAATCGTATACTTATCATATATTTTTATACGATAAACCTGTATTATGGAAGTTTTTTAATACCACCAAGAGATGTGATATTAAAATCCAACTCAAACGTATTATAATACGCATCTACTATTATAACCCCCTAGTGATAAAATCAAGTTGTCATCAATGTAACAAACACTGATTGAGGGTATTTTTGTCAATTCAACATTAATACGATGAAATAATTTTCTAACTAAACAATCGATTGGATTAAATAATGACTATTCAACGTTTATATTGTGTTTTACCAAACACTAGATAAAATTACGTATTATTCTAATACTATATTTAATCTTGTCTTTAATACATTGTATTGTATTAGACTGTATTACTTTATCTAATCCATCCATTTTTAATACGACAACCAAACGAGTCCATTGAGTATGAAGGTGGAGAGGGGTTTGACTTTTTGGTTCTATGCTGGTATTGGACCTGGTTTCTCGGTTGGCTTCTTGGGGTTTGTTGTACCTTGCATTTCAAAAGGTCTTGGAGGTATACATACTTCAAGCTCGTCGAAAATGTCTACAATAGAATTCTTTTAGCGAGTGCACTGGCTGCTGCTAGACTGCGGAGGAAATTCCACAAAGGTGAACTTGAAGAATGAATGTCATTTCTCTAAAATGTTAGCCTCTCTCTCCCCCCCCCTCTCTCTCAAAAATTTAATATCATGTGGCTATAGTGAAAAATAAATGCAAAAGAAATAGGAAATTCATGATAATTAGTCACCACTCTAAAATGTCAAATCGTTAAATTAAGTTATACCATTGGGGAAAAAATTATTATTCTTAATACAAGATTTGAAAACAGCTCATATAACACACATGATAGTTATATTGAACAAAGCTAGAATAAACGGTGTATATTGAGTATAATATTTTTTATTTAATTCATTGCTCTTTAGTTACATATATAGGTGGTGTTTGATAAAATTGAAAGCTGAAGTCTGAAAACTGAAAGTTGAAGTCTAAAAGTTGAATACTGAATTTGTGGACTGTTTGGTATTCACTGAAATTTAAGTACTGAATTAAACCAAACTGTTTGATAACTACACAGAACTGACATCTAAAAATAAATAAATTTTCAGTTTTACCCTTCAACTATTTAATTTAAAAATATTTATAAAATATATTTTTATCTAATAAAAAATGACAATATATCAAATCAATAATAAATTGAATAACACAATAACTGAATAATAACATCTGATAAAAAAAAGAACAATGACAAATAAATAATTGAATCACAATAAGTGAACAATAACATTTGATTAAAAAAAATAACTAATAAATAATCAGATAACAATAAATAAAAATATGAATAAATAATCAATTTAAGAAAATAGAATAAATTAAATCTCATTAATAATATATGTGTGTGTGTATGCAATTTGTGCTTCTGTGTGGGTGGGTGTGTGTACGGTGTGGGTGTGGGTGTGTGTGTGCAGTGCAGTGCATGTCTGTGTGTGCAACATGTTTATTTGTAGTAGATGAGCTAAGAAAAAAAGAAGAAGAAGAAGAAGAACACCTATTATTTGAAGATGACGATTGATTAGGAGGATAGATAGGTTAGGAGTTTTGGAGATAATACTAATTAGAGTTTTAATAGGATTGGAAAATATTTCGAGGTATAATTATCATATTATAAATATTATTAAAAATGATTTTATTGAACGCTTTCAACTTTTAGAATTAAGGGATCTCCTACTTAATATTGTAGTCTATTTTAAAGGAGCACTTAACATATTAAGAGAGTTAAAATTTTAGTTATCAAATGAGTTTAATTAGTAAGTGTCAAATACATTCATTTTATATACTGAATTTGGGTTAACAAACGCACCATGCTCATGACTCAACATTTATACCTTCCAATCCTCTATGATCCAACATTTTCTTCATCATGCTCATGCTCTCCACAATCTTAGGGGTTTATATGATGTTTTGAGATTCAAAAATAAAGATATCATTTTAATTTGCATAACTCTCGGAAAAGTATACAGAGATAAAGAGATCACGCACAGAGAGAAAAAATAGATATGGAAAAGAGAACAAAAATGTAAAAATACATCAAGATTGGACTTCATTCATGTGATTCGTGTCTATATACGGTTGAGTTATAGGAATTTAAGGAAGAGAGAGGGACATAAAATAATTTCAAAGAGAGAGAGAGAGAGTTAAAGAGAGTTTGGCAATGAGTTTGGGAATGGAAATGATCATACACAAGGTGCATAGATATTTTTAGTAGACAGATTCCTACAAGTTAAGGGTCCCCTCCCCTCGCAATCTTCCACTTGGATCGTCCTAATTATTTATAATTATTTGATTAAAACTGAGTTTTATTCAACATTAAAATTCAGTATTAATCTACTGATTATATAATAATTAAGGTCTCCAAATTAAGTACCCGTCGAATTGATCGAGAGGAGAGAGTGATATATCTCTTCTTATTTATTTCATGAGAAAAACAAACCAAATGACATATTTCTCCTTCCGTGTCCAGTTTTCTTTTTATCTAACAATCAAAAGCTGACCAAACTATATAAATCAACTGATTTGATTTTTTGATTCGAGTTCTACAAAACAATCCAAAATCTAAGAACCCCCTTGTCATTTCTTCAATGTTCAACTTTTGAATGCTATTCAACTTTTTTTTTTTTTAAATGTTATTCCACTTCAAAAATGTCAAAGATGTGAAAACTATAATGAAGTTGTGGAACACATACTTCATTATAAAGAAAAATTACTATCATTTTCCCCTAAATTTATTACTTTTTATAATCTGACCAAAAAAAAATTACTTTTTTATAAAGAAAATAAAAAACACCAATAAGTAAAAATGAGTATTGGTGAAGGGTAAATGTGTAAAGTGTCATTCCCGTTAAAATTGTTACCAAACAAAACCTGATAAGAGAGGTCAGTGACATTTTAGATAATTGAGGATTGTTCATATAATTAGACTAATCTACAAGGGAGCTATTTTAGTTTATCCAAACCCCGGGTCGTGAACCATATGGGATGTTTTTGCAATACTTCATTATTTTCTTTTAAAATATAATTATTAAAATTAATATTATCATTATAAATATTTCAACAGGTGGAATGCTCCTAACTAGGTCTGCCAGTCGTGTCTGGTAAAACGGGTTTGTGTCAAAAAAATACTCCACTTATACTTGATTTATTTTTTAATTCGTATCTAACAAATTGTGTCATATTGATCTCGTGTCGTGTATCAATCGTATATAATCATTATATAAACGAGTCATATCGTGTATTTTTTTTGATTGATTTCACCTATACTCGATTCGTGTATTAATCGTATTCTTTTAAATTTACTCGTTTAATAAATGGGTGGTTTAAGTCAAATCAACAAACATTAAGTCAAATCACCGAACACGTTTTCCTTGGCAAACTAGGTGGACAAGAGTATTGCTACACTGATCAAATTTGGATCCCAAATGACATAGCAGCTGAGTTGGACTTATTTATTTGGATTCATGTCATTTGGGTCCCAATAAAAACTTCAAATAATATGTTGTCATGTCATTAGGACTTCAAATTTGGTCAGTGTAGCATTACTAGGTGGACAAAGAGAGAAAGAGTTAAAGTCTTTTAAATTTTTAATTCACAAAGTATGTATATTAATCTAACAACATGCCAAATTAATGTTCAGACATCTGACCAGATGTATTAAATTTTTTGGGTTAGCACTGAGCAGTTTTAACACGAAATTTGAATAACACAGCCTGATGAGCCCGAATTTTACCGGGCCAAGCCCAATCTAAATGAATTGAGAAGGCCCAAGAAAAGTTTGACCAGAGCTGGGTCAACCCATTAGAAGGAGATCCAAATCATCAGTACCCAGAAGAGTCCGAGCCCAAAGCACAGGAGGAGTTCACTTGATCAACGCCTAAGGGAATCACCAAGCAAGTCTCACCCAAGAAGGACCTCACCTAAAGGCGCCGCCCAAGCATCAAAGGGCGTCGCCCAAGGGACTTCACCCAAGAGAGCGCCGCCCAGCTGACCACCCAAGAGGGCGCCGTCCAGGGCTAGGCCCTCCTGGTCTGTTCTCCTTCGTCCTCTTGACTCCAAAGTCCAAATAAGCTTAGCTCACTCTAGGTCCAGCCTCAAGATCAGCATCAAGACTAATCCAACTCAGAATCATCCTCTGAAGTAATAGGGACACGAGGGAGAGAATATCGGGATACGTAGCACGGAGATCTAATCATATCAAAAGTGTGCTTACCAAAGAGGTCTACTCCTACCAAAAGTGTGCTTACCAAAATAGTGGAAGACCTCTTCCTCACGTCACCGCCTCATCACACCTAACCATGTAACTTGGATATATATTGTTAGACATAGTTAGACATGCATGAACACTTATGAGTGTACAACATGAAATCTATCACCTTTAGTAGATAAATGGATAATGTTCTATGTGATCTTCTAGGATATGACTCAAGTAGGGGTATTCAAATTTCTGATTGGCCACAATTTCCCACCCTACCTGACCCTATCCTACCCTACTGAACGACTAGCCGCAAAAATCGGGTAAGAATGCGGAAGAGTTTTTGGTCTTCCGATTAAATCGGGTTGGAATGCAGAATACCCATAAATTTTCGCATTTCTACCCTACCCTACCCGCAAAAAATATATTTAACTTTTTTGTATTTTTTTTAGTAATTATAAGAATATTTGTGTGGTATAATTTATATTATAACATTGTTATTATTGTGGATATTTGAATTGCTAAAATATGGACTTATTTTTTGTGTAGGTTACATGATTTGTGGTGAAGTGGTGATCTATTGGAGTAGTTATGATTTTAATGTGTTTCATATGGTTTAAACTTAAAATAATTGTTATTGTATTAGTGTAACAATTATGATGGATTGATGTTCATGCTTTCTTGTGTTTTATTGTAATTGTTGTTGTTGTTGTTGTTTTAGGTTTTAGTGTTATTGATTTATTGTGTTGTTAAATAGGTGCATGTTATTTAATTGAATTGTTAAAATGATCCAAAAATTAATAGCTACAAAAGTGTTTAGCCGACTTCCTACCCGATTAATCGGGTAAGAAGTCGGGTAGGAATACCACACCCGATCGGGTAGGGTAGGCAAAAAAAAAAATTCTTCAGCAAAGTATCGAGTAGGAAGATGGAAGACTATATTTCCTACTCGTAGGGTAGGGTGAACACCCCTAGACTCAAGGAGTCTTTGGTCAAGGTAGAATGACAATTAGAAAAAGAGTTTCTAATTGATCATTAAGTGTCATAGTCCTAAGATCAAATACATAAGATTGAGTTAGAGGTCTCATAGTAATTCCATACTCTAATAATTCAACTGGAGCATTGTGTGATAGAATGATTGAATTGCATGACAACTATAGACTGAATGGAATCTTAACCTACTTCGTGCTATCCGAAGGTTGATCATGATATGCTACTAGGTGTCATTCATGATTAGGAGAGAAAATCAATTAAGAGTTAACTATGGTGAAAACCTAATTAAGAGTTAGTTATGAATTTTATTACAATTAATGGTTAATAAAAGGGTTATATGTAATAATTTTAACTAGACCCAAATTAGGATTATAGTCTTTTAAGGTTCTATAAATCTATATAATAAAGTAGCTAATTTTGTTTGTCTTAAGCTTTTTGCGACTCAGATTATTTTGAGATTATTGATTCGACAATTTTAATTGATCATTCAACTTCATTCCTGCAGATGACTTTTTCAAAATTCAGTAAAACTCTCCTAACCAAAATCCAGTAGAACTCTCATCTCCCAAGACTCTCGGACTCTCCCCATAAAGATTACTTTCCATATTTTCTTTCAAATTTCAAATGCTGGAAGCTTTTGAATTTGACTACACCTTCGTTCACTCCTCTCCTTTCCTTATCTCCTATGCCCATCTCTTTCACACCAATTCCTCTCTCCTTTCCCCAAATCTCTCTCTCATATCCTGTGCCTTTTTCTCTTGGACGAAGCACCCGGCGATAGGCAGCGAAGCATTCAACGACAGGTAATCTCCGAACCTTTCCGTCTCTCCCCCTTCTCTCTCTCTCTCCCCAGAGGCGTGGGTGCCCACCTGCAACCTCCATCCTTCATTACCTCTTTCTCTCTCTTTCACACACACCCCCCATTTACCACCACCACGCACAACCACAACCTATAGCACGCTCAGCTCCTCCTATCTGCCAACACACACACAACCTCCCTCTACCACCATCACTCGTCTTTCTCTATCTCCACCGGCAGCTCACCCCACCCCTCCTCCCCACACACAACCACACCTCCACCACGCTCCCCCTCCGCCCCACACCCACCCACTCATTTGTTAAAATGACGCACTTCAACTGTTTGTTAAAATGCCTTACGCAAGCCGCCTTCAACCAACTGTAAAATGGCATTCGATTTTAATTTTTTTTTTTTATGTTTTGTGAGTTGTATATTTTTTGGGAAAATTTATGGAATATGAATATTTGTTTGTGTTTCTGTTTCAAATTTCAAACATGAATAGATCTTGGAATGAAGAATCAATATTTTTAAATTTTACTGCGTTTATTATATGATTTCTTTCAGAGATGGTGGCATTAGAGGTCATGTTACTGATGGGATAGTGCAGCGGCGGGGGTGATAGGTGATCTATAAGCAGCCTACATTTGCTTAGTTCGATAAGCTTGTTATGGACTTATTTATGTGGTAAAATAATTTTTTTTGGAAATAATTTAAATAAGTTGTTTTGAATCCAACTTTTTCTATTAGAATACTTATGATGAGTCATAAGTCCTAAAAGTAATTAACTTTCACTTTTTTGAAAACTATTTTTTATTTAAATAAAATTCTTGCAATACTTAATGTGAGTGCTAAACATCAAGAGGCTCAATAAATGATATAATTGGTATCAAGTGTATAACAGTGAAGTATTAACTAAGTTCACCTTACATTCATATTCAAATCTTAGATATGTCTGTGAAGAGCTCAAAGCCACACAAGATATGCAAACAACCAGAGAAGAGATATTTTTGAATTCTATGGAAAAATATGGGCAACCAGAAGAAAAGAGATAGAGGAACTCACAAAAATGTAAAGAAACTGTTAGGGTGTGTTTGTTAACCTAAATTCAACACTTAAAATAAATGTATTTGACACTAAGTTCGTTTGATAACTAAAATTTAAACTCTCTTAATATGTTAAGTGCTCCTTAAAAATAGACTATAATATTAAGTAAGAGATTCCTTACTTAATTCTGAAACTTGAAAATGCTCAGCAAAATCATTTTTAATGATATTTACAATATGACAATTATACCGCGAAATATTTTACAATCCTATTAAAACTCTAATTAGTCTTCTCTCCAAAACCCTAACCTATCTATCCTCCTTGTTGATTTCTTCTTCAGCGGGTGACAATTAAGTCTTCTTCCTTGCTTTCTTCTTTTTCCCTTGTCTTATGCAATAAAAATATACATACATAATTGCACGCACACAGACGGACGCAGTGCACACACATAGTTACACACACACACATGCACTGCACACACATTGTACACACAAACACACATGCCCTGCACACCTACCCACCCACACGAATTGCACACACACACACACACACACACACACACACTCCCCTTCATGACACAGACACATATATTGTTAATGAAATCTAATTTATTGTATTTTTTTTAATATTATTCGAATATTTATTAGTTATTATTCTTTTTTTTTGATTATATATTATTGTTCACTTATTTTGTTATTCAATTTTTTATTGTTCACTTATTGTTATTCGATTATTTATTTGTTATTATTTTTTTTATCAGATGTTATTGTTCATTTATTGTGTTATTTATTTATTTTTTGATTAGATGTTTGTTAAATGTAAACAACAATATGATAAATAGTGATTATGATTTATGTTATGACATATTTTATAAATATTTTCAAATTAAAGAGTGGAAAGGTAAAATTTAAAATTAATTTATTTTCAGATGTGAGCTATGTATAGTTATCAAACAGTTTAATTCAATTCAATACTTAAATTTCAGTGGATAACAAACAGTTCACAAATTCAGTTTTTAGACTTCAATTTTCAGTTTTTAGTTTTCGGACTTCAGCTTTCAGTTTTATCAAACATCAGCTTAGTCCCTCTCTCTCTTTGAGAATAAATATAAGTTTGAAGAATCAAACTCCTCTTCTATGTGCTATACGTATACTCTGGGTCGACCCTAGATATAGGCCCGTAAAGTCATTGCCTAATGCCCTCAAATGAGAAAAAGAAATTGCGGCCCCAAATAATATTTTGAACAATGCTATTGAGCCTAGTTTTAAAATATAATTTGAGGGACAAATGATTTGTGTCTATTAGATTTAGCAGTGAGTCGTAACATGGAATGAAGCCAATAATCAATACATATCGATAATGCATTATATTCCCAAATAAAGTTTCCAAATTAAATACAAATAATAATATTATAAATATTTAGCATCAATTTCAAATAATTTTAAGGCTCCAAACTTTTACCTGTTTTTTTTTAAATCTTGCCCATTGTTTATAGGGTAAAAAACAATTTTTTTTTTGAACTATGTCTCGGTCTCACTTCATTCCCCTATACTTTTATGGGTTGCACTTAACCCCCTCCAACTTATGAACAAATTGCAAATTTAACAGAATCCATTTATTGTGACGGCGCGGTAATTGCACGCTCTAATTAAGTGCGTATTATAAAATAAATAATTTTTTTTCTAAATTAAAAAATTAAATTACCAATTTTACCCTTTATCTTCCTCTCTCTCTCTCTTCAACCTCTTTATCTACGCGATCCCCCATCACCGACAACACCTCTACCCCCATCTCCTCCTTCTCCCCATCACAACCCACCCCATAGGTGATGCAACTCCTCCACCTAACCCACCCCTATTGCAACTTCCCCCACCCCTCCTTCTTTTTCTTGCTTCCTCCTCCACAAATCTACAAATGCATTTTTGACCCATCAAACGATTTGCTTTCTCAAATCTAAGGTTATTTTTAAACTCCTTGAACCCAAATTAGTTAGACCCAATTCCTCTTTTGAAGCTTTAACAAGTTTTTCAAGTTTTGATTTTCAAATTTTCAAACTCTAATGTGTTTCTTCACCACACATATACATGCCTCTATGCCATGGCTTCCAAGCACTCCTATACACTATACTACAACCCCATAACACAACCTGATAAGGGTGGAATTTCGGACATGGGCCGCCATGGCCTCGGAGCCCAATACACCTTGAGAATCCATAGGCTGAGCTCATTGGCCCAAAAGAAGTGCCTCTAGTTAGCCCACGTCGAGAACAGAAAGAGCCAAGAGACCAAGCCCAATGGTGCTAGAAGACCAGCAATCCAGCCCAGGCCCTAAATCAGTCCAGCTAAAAGACAGCCCAGGAAAAAGAAGCCAAACCCTTGACCTGGAATCATCCTGCCGGGCCACGTGTCCAAAGTACAAGGGGACCATCTCTGAAACTTATGACAGTTACACCCTCCCAGACACAGAGAATGGTGGCTCGTAACGATCCAGAGATCATGGGCACAGTAGCGCTGATTAGCAAAGGCTTTTGCAGGACAAGGACAGAAGATCCCCACAGAATTGAAAAAAGGTGGAAGGAGCCACCGGGAACCCTAGCAGGGCGACTCATATAAATGGAACAATGTTATGCTACCGAGAGGATCATCTTCATCTTCACCACAACATTCCCTAGCCCTGTATATTGAGAAAACAAAGTATAAGTCCTTGTAAAGGCCCAGCGCCTATAACTTCTTTGTACTTACCAGGGATCAATACACAACCTCGGAGAGTCAGAGACTCCATTACAGTGGACGTAGCCTTAGCCCATCGGCTAAGGTGAACCACTTATATATTTTGTACATTCCACTTTCCATAGATTAACTTCTCACCCAAGCAAACACTCTAAACTCAATAACACCTCACCGGTTGGGCTTGGGCCTTAAAATCCGAGCACCATCACAACCCAAGCTTCAATTCAAGAAGAAAAAGTCATTTTCTATGTAACTCATATGAAAATTCATAGCCACTTTAAGCTTCAAACACAAATTCAAGTACACACACAACGTGAAACTTAATCTAATCACACCAACGAAATCCTCATAGAAAAATAAGTCAGACTAGGTTGAGTTTTATGTATAGTAAGACTCTGAATAAAAAATCCAAAATTCTCTCTCTCTCTCTCTTCTGACCTTCTCCACAACTTATAGAGGAATTTGTGGGGTGTAGTGGTAACAGAGTTGTAGATGGGTTGTGGTGATGGGGTGCGACTATGGTGGTTGAAGTGTGCTAATTGTAGGTTTGTTTTTTTAAAGGGACGGGTTCTACAATGATGGCATCACCAAAAAAAAAAAATTAGATTACAATCAGGGAATAGTTTATTCTTTTCGTATAAACTGTTACTGAGACTTAAGTGCAATCCATAAACGTATAGGGGGTGAAGTGAGACTGAGACTTTGTTCAGTTTTTTTTTTATTTTTTATTTTATTTTTACCCTTGTTTATATTATACGTAAAACATGTTTTGTTTAGAGAGTTCAAACCAGCCATACATAGTATTTTGATCTAAGATTTTAATTCTTTCTTATTTTAGCAGTAGCATATTGTTTTATGCAGCTAGGATCCAAAACATAAAAGAAACAGACATTTTCATGACTTTTCTACCCAATCAATTTTGTTCCACGTAATCCCTCTT
>CM042194.1:1026130-1043411 GCA_023539305.1 Ilex asprella | reverse complement strand
ATGGTTATGCATTTATGAAATAAAAATATTTTTTTTGAATGATAGTTAGTGACAAGGATCCTATTGGCCAGATGAAAACTTGGGGAATTAAATTGACGAAATTAAAATTTTAAGGATCAAAGTGTGATAAATGATAAACCTCAGGGACTTTTAGTACAATTACCACTTCTTCAAAAAATTTAATTCAATTGTAGATGGTTATGCATTTATAAAATAAAAATATTTTTTTTTGAATTATAGTTAGTGACAAGGATCCTATTGGCTAAATGAAAACTTTGGGGATTAAATTGATGAAATTAAAATTTTAAGGACCAAAGTGTGACAATGATAAACCTCAAGGACCTTTAGTACAATTTACCACTTATTCAAAAATTTTAATTCACAACCTCGAGGATAGCTCAAGTGATAATAGAGACTAACTGTAAATTCAAATGCCCTGAGTTCAAATCTTGATAACCCTTGGGCCATGTCATGAGGGATTATTTCTCATGAATATCCCAGTCTCAGTATGGATGGTCTGCCTCTGACTGGACCAAGAAGAGAATTAATCAAAATGCACGTAAGCTGGTCCAGACACCCTTGACCGTAGAATAAAAAAAAAATTTTAATTCACTGTCTTCTTCATCAAAGACTTAGAATAATTGAATAACACTGGGTAGATGACTTAAAACCATTATAGTCTATGGTCTCCTCTTCTTCGTAGACTTGCAAGTTGCAACTATCAATTAAGTGAGTAGTTGCATAGTCTCCAATTAAGTGACTAGTTGCATAGTATCCACAACTTGCGGAGGAATTTGTGGGGTGTAGCGGGAACGGAGTTGGAGGTGGGTTGTGGTGATGGGGTGCGACTATGGTGGTAGAAGTGTTCTAGTTGTAGGTTTTGGTTTTTTAAATGCAAGAGTTTTACAATGATGACATCACAAAGAAAATTGAATTACAATTAGGGGTAATTTAGTCTTTTTGTATAAATTGTTACCGAGGCTTAAGTGCAACCAATAAACGTATAGGGGGAGTGAAGTGAGACCGAAACTTTGCTCAGGGTTTTTAAATTTTTTACCCTTGTTTGTATTATACATAAAACATGTTTTGTTTAGACAGGTCAAATCATTCATACATAGTGTTTTGATTTAAGATTTTGACTTAAAACCATTTAGTCTATGGATTCAATTTTTGTTACTGTAATGTATAAAATTAACATGAATTGAAAATTTTAATTAGTATTTTTACATTTAAAAAAAATTTATAATTTCTACAAGCTATGGTTGTGCAAGTTGTCGCTGTGCATTAATGAAATAACACTTCTACATATCCCAAATTTGTATTCCAAATGTGTATCCCAAATCAATGGAAATCATTGGATCAGTGGGTCCCAATTAAAAAAGTTGATGAGATCCACTTATCTATTGGTTCCCATTGATTTGGGATACACATTTAGGATACAAATTTGAAATATAAAACATTACTTTTAATGAAATACAAGAATTTCTTGGCAATAGGAGGATCAATAATGTGACGACCACGGCAAAGGTAGCTATTAAAGTCGTGTTTTCCAATTCCTAATGGACTTGTAAAGGCCAATTGTGTTAACTAAAAGCTAAAGACTTGACTAGTTGCAGTCTCCAACGCAAATAACACGTAAATGTTACAACACATTGGAGAAGATAACTTCTAGATTGCAAATAATTTTTTATTATAAATTTATTACGTAATATTTAAATATGTGCAAAAAATTAATTTAAATAACTCTTGACCAAATATTTACCTAATTTTTGGTCAAAGAACTACCAAAATTACGTAATTTTGATCATGAGCTATCCAAATTTTGGTGAAGAGCTATCCATATTACACAATTTTGGTCAATAACTACCCAAATTATTTTTTGCCCATATTTAAATATCACGTGATAAATTTATGATAAAAAACTGTTAGCAATTTGGATATTGTCTACTTGAGAGACCACATAAAAATATATTCAATATTTTAGAGACCAAAATGATACAATTAAAATATTGGACACTAAAATGAAACAAACTCTATATTTTGAGGACCTCTAATGCGATTAACCCAAAATAAAATTGTTTTCAATTTATCTACTAAGTTACTTGGCGTACTTGCATAAGCATTGTAGAAGTCATAGGAACTTCAACAAGTGTTCTTGTGCCTTTAACTGTTGTACTTCATATGCGAGTGAGACAAGTTAAAGTTGGTGAGGCTCTTTATCATAAGGTTAGATAATATTTTACCTCCTGATGATTTTCTCCAATTGGTACATACCCTGTTGTCTTTGAAACTCAATGCTCCCTTTAATTATGAAATCAATTGTAGATGGTTATGTTATGAAATAAAAATATTTTTTTGAACGATAGTTAGTAACAAGGATTCTATTGGCTAAATGAAAACGTCGGAGATTAAATTGACGAAATTAAAATTTTAAAGACCAAAGTGGGATAAATGATAAACCTCAAGGACTTTTAGTACAATTTACCACTTCTTCAAAAATTTTAATTCAATTGTAGATGGTTATGCATTTATGAAATAAAAATATTTTTTTTGAATGATAGTTAGTGACAAGGATCCTATTGGATAAATGAAAAGTTTGGGGATTAAATTGTTGAAATTAAAATTTTAAGTGACAAGGATCCTATTGGCTAAATGAAAACTTTGGGGATTAAATTGATGAAATTAAAATTTTAAAGACCAAAGTGTGATAAATAATAAACCTCAGGGGACATTTAGTACAATTTACCACTTATTCAAAAATTTTAATTCACAACCTTGAGGGTAGATCAAGTGATAATAAGGACGAGTTGTAAATTCAAATGCCCTGAGTTCAAATCTTGACAACCCTTGGGCCATGCCATGAGGGATTATTTCTCATGAATACCCAGTCTAAGCATGGATGGTCTGCCTTTGATCGGACCGAGAAGGGGATTAATCGAGACACACGTAACTTGGTCCAGATACCCTTGACCGTAGAATAAAAAAAAAAATTTAATTCACTGTCTTCTTCATCAAAGACTTAGAATAATTGAAGAACACTAGATAGATGACTTAAAACAATTATATCCTATGGTCTCCTATTCTTCGTAGACTTGCAAGTTGCAACTATCAATTAAGTGAGTAGTTGCATAGTCTCCACAACTTGCGGAGGAATTTGTGGAGTGCAGCAGTAACGGAGTTGGAGGTGGGTTGTGGTGATGGGGTGCGACTATGGTGGTAGAAATGTCCTAGTTGTAGGTTTTGTTTTTTTAAAGACAAGGGTTCTACAACGATGACATCAGAAAGAAAATTGGATTACAATTAGGAGTAATTTAGTCTTTCTGTATAAACTGTTACCGAGGCTTAAGTGCAACTGATAGACGTATAGGTGAGTGAAGTGAGACTGAGACTTTGCTCAGGATTTTTTATTTTTTTAATTTTTTACCCTTGTTTTTATTATGCATAAAACATGTTTTGGTTAAACAGTTCAAATCATTCATACATAGGTTCAAACGAACTTCGCTTATTTTACTCCAAAGTCTTTAAAATCTACTTATTTACGTTAACTCTAAACCGACCCACTATATTAAGTATGATTACATGATTATATCCCAAGTCTTGTCTTGAATACGTTTATGCACATCATCAAAAATTGAAAGCTTCAAGTGTATCGTGAAATATGATCATCCAAGATTTGTTAAACTCAACATAGAATTTGACACAATGTGTACATTTTAAGCCCATGATTGGTAAATCAATCAATCATCGTTCTATACCCTAATCCCCCGCACTCAAGCGTTATCACAGGAAAACCAAGTAATCTTAGATGAAAATGAATCTGGACGGAAATCTATAGAAAACTAGTTACCAAAAAAAAAAAAACATATATATAAATATGGTGGACGGAAATCAATTTCATGTAAACATTTTTACCAAATTACAATTATGTGAGATCCAGGTGAAAAAGTTGAGAGATAATTAATCCCGAAATTAAAAAAAGAGGTTTGCATTAGGTAACAAACTAACATAAAAACTTTAGTGAAATAGAATATTCACATAAAAAGTGATATTTTTTACTCAAAAAATAGAATATTTACATCAAAAGTGATATTTTCACTCAAAAAATAGAATATTGACATCAAAAGTGGTATTTTTCACTCAAAAAATGGAATATTCACACCAAAAGTGGTATTTTCACTCAAAAAAAGAAATATTCATCTCAAAAGTGGTATTTTTACTTAAAAAGTTAAATATTCACACAAAAAATGGAATATTCACATCAAAAGTGATATTTTCACTGAAAAGTGAAATTTTTACTCAAAAAATGAAATATTTACATCAAAAGGGACCTACCACTACCACGTTTCAGGGGCTTTTTCGGGTTTCCACTAGAAGAATTATTAAGGCTACAATTAAAACAGTACTTGTAGAAATTATTCGTGGCCATTAAATTCACATGAAATTAACCTGGGCATGATTCATATGCTACTGACAACATCAACATGCAATTGTACAAATCTGATAAGGTTTCGAAGATGACGATCCAATCAGAATTAAATCGTACGAAATATGGGTCCAGAGTAACATTGACCACAATGGTTTGAACACGTAATTTGATAATAATACTAATTTTTTGTACCGGACCACAATGGTTTGAACACGTAACACGTGTTGAAGCAACACATGTGGAATTTCTAATAAATTACGTTAAAGGATTCATAAAAGCTATCCATTCAAGTCTGTGTTCTCTTATTCTTCGTAGACTAATTAAGAAAAAATACAAGCTAAAGAGAATTGACTAGATTTAATCACCAAGACCCACCCAAATAACACGTAAATCAGTCAAGAAGACATGACAACTTTGTTTGGGAAATTTTGCTCTGCCTATAAATCATGAATGGCAATAAAATCTTCAACATATCTACTTGCTTGCATAAGCATTTGAGAAGAGCCATGGGAAAGCCCACTAGTGTTCTTGTGGTTTTATTTTCTGTTGTTCTCATTCAAGGACTAGAGCTCAGTTGTGGTGGAGTAGGTTACTCCAATGTAAGCTGTATCGATAGTGAGCGGAAAGCTCTTGCCAAGTTCAAAGAAAGCCTCACCGATGAAACAAATCGATTGTCATCATGGGTCGGAGAAGACTGCTGTAGATGGAAAGGAGTTGTTTGCAGCAAGAAAACAGGTCATGTCCTCAAGCTTGATCTTCATAATCCAACTTTGTGCGATGATGACCTATATTCCTGTTTTGATGATGCAAATTACAGCAGAACCTTCTTGCGAGGCGAGATTAGTACTTCTTTACTCCATTTGAAGCATTTACATTACATGGACTTGAGCATGAACAACTTTTCAGGAATCCAAATTCCAGAATTCTTGGGCTCTCTTGAAAATTTAAGGTATCTTAACCTATCTCTTGCACAATTCACAGGAAAGATCCCACATCATCTAGGAAATCTCTCCAGCTTGCAGTACCTCGACCTCCAAGGTCCCAATTCATTGTTCGTTGATAGTCTCCGATGGGTATCTAAACTTTCATCTTTGAAACACTTAGACTTGTCTGGCGTCAACCTTTTGGATGCTACAGATTGGTTACAATCAATTAACATGCTTTCGTCGCTGTTAGTATTGAACTTAGCTGAGTGTGATATTCCCCCCCCCCCCCCCACCACTCTTCCATATGTTAATTTCACATCTCTTACTTCACTCGATCTCCAGAGCAACTTCATTAACTCCACCATTCCTCTCTGGTTGTTCAACGTCAGTGGCCTTATGCATCTCAATCTTAAATATAGCACCTCCTATGGGCCAATTCCTGATACTCTTGGAAGATGGGCTTCTCTCACTGTGCTTGATCTTTCTATTAACATGTTCAATTGGACAATACCTAACTCATTGGGTAACTTGAGTAGTCTAGTTTATTTGGACCTGTCTAGGAATGAATTTCAAGGCAGTATACCACCGACCATAAGGAATCTCTGCAGCTTACGTGAACTATTTCTGTCCCATAACAGGTTCAGTGGCGAGATTCCAAGCTTTGAGGGAAGTCCGTTTGGTTGCTTCCAGAGTTTAGAACGCCTATCTCTTTCTTCCAACTTATTTCGTGGTCCAATCCCAGTGTCCCTTGGAAGCCTGTCAAATTTGAGAGTGTTAGATGTTAGTAATAATCTGCTGAATGGGAGCATTCCCTTGAGTCTTGGACATCTTTCAAAGCTAGAAAACTTAGATGTCTCTTCCAATCAATTGGTTGGAATTGTATCTGAATTTCACTTTTCTAAACTTGCAAGGTTGACGACGCTGTCCATGTCCTCGAACCATTTCGTTTTTAATGTTACTTCTCAATGGGATCCTCCTTTCCAACTCCAATTTATTGAATTGGAATCTTGCAAACTGGGGCCTCAGTTTCCTTCATGGCTTCAAACACAGACAAGTGTTCTCGCGATGAACATTTCCAATGCAAACATCTCAGATACCATGCCTCATTGGTTTGACAAATTGTATTCCGGTATCATGTTCTTGGATCTATCCAAAAATGACATCCATGGAAAATTGCCAAATTTTGTGGAATCTAATTATTCCACTCAAGAGAGGTTCCCCCCCAGGGTACTAATATTGAAGTCCAACAAGTTTGATGGATCACTTGGCCCATGTCCTTCAGATGTTTCTGTTTTAGATCTCTCCTATAACTCATTATCCGGACATATTTCTCCTTTGAATTTTTCGTTGGGCGGCGTTCTCATTCTCTCAAATAACCATCTGTCTGGTGGAGTTCCCATGTTTTTATGTGAACAAGAGTTCTTGAACATTATTGATCTCTCGGGGAATCAATTATCAGGAAGACTCCCTTCGTGCTTGGGGGATTTACAAGAGTTACAAATTTTAGATCTGTCTGACAATAAGTTGTATGGCGAAATTCCAAGTTCTTTAGGTTCTCTAAGGTTACTAAAATCTTTACACTTGTGCAACAACATGTTTTCTGGGAAGCTCCCCTTGTCTTTACAGAATTTGACTGAATTGAGGGTCCTGGACCTTGGAAGAAATGGAATCACGGATATTATCGCCCCATGGATCGGAGAAAAGCTACATAGCTTGGAATATCTTAGTTTGCAATCAAATAAGTTCTATGGCAGCATTCCTCAACAACTTTGTTGGCTCTCTCGACTTCAACTTCTAAACTTGGCACATAATAATATCACTGGTAATATTCCTCCTTGTTTTGGAAATTTTACAGCCATGGTTATGGATCCAAGCTCAAGTCAGGATGAAAATGGTGTTTTAACATTACTTGGTCAGCCAATTTTTGAAGAAAATGTTATGGAATCTATACAGGGAACAATAGAACGTCAATATACCAAGACAATGCCATTTCTAATATCGATGGACCTTGCAAACAACCACCTATGCGGAGAGATTCCTGAAGACTTAACACGTCTTATTATGTTACGAAATCTAAATTTAGCTGAGAATCATTTAAATGGAAGCATCCCTAAAAAAATTGGCAATATGAAGCAACTAGTATCCCTTGATCTGTCGAGAAATGAGCTTTCTGGTCCAATTCCTCCAAGCTTGGTAGATTTAAACTATCTAAGCCATTTGAATCTGTCATTCAACAACTTATCGGGACAAATACCAAGGGGCAATCAACTCCAGACCCTAGATGATCAGTCCATTTATGTAGGCAATAGTGAGCTATGTGGAGCACCACTCCTAAAGAGTTGCCTCAGTGATAAACCATCTCCTAATCATGAACATGTTGAGAGTGAAGGCGAAGATGAGTTTGAACTTTTGTGGTTCTATGCTGGCATTGGACCTGGTTTCTCTATTGGATTCTTGGTGGTTTGTTGTACCTTGTATTTTAAAAAATCTTGGAGGCATGCATACTTTGGGCTCATCGAGAATGTCTACAACAGGCTACTTTTGGCAAGTGCATTGACTGCTGCTAGGCTGCGGAGGAAGTTCCACAAAGGTGAAATTGGAGCATAAACGTCATCTCTATGAAATGGTTACTCTCTCTCTCTCTCTATCATATACGTGCATGCATATACTATGAAATGATCATATAAAATTTGCATGATGGGATGCCAATCGGCACTACACTAGTACTGATCTGTTGCATGCATATAAGAGTCACATTTCCATGAATAATTAAATTTAGAAAAATGTTATTGGGGTCTCATTTAAGAATTTAATTTAGGGACTTAGTCTAATGTAGTCGTTAGATTATAAGTGCGCTCAACCCCATAGGGTAGTTTAAGTGGAAATAAGGATGAATTTTAAACCTAGACGTCATGACTTCGAATCTTAGCAACCCCTTGGGGTCATGTCACCCTAGTCTCAACGTGGATGACTAATCTTTGACCGAATTGGGGATGAGATTAGTCGAGGTGCGCGTAAACTGGTTCGGACACCCCTGATTGTTAAATCAAAAAAAGAAAAGAGAGTGGGCTATATTTAACATTGAAATACACAACTAATCCAACGACTGTATTGAATTATGTTTTTAATTAAATCCCTAAATTAGGTCCCTATAGAACTAATCCAATGACTATTAAATTCAACCCCCACATTAAGTTCTCAAATTAGGTCACAATAATATTTTCTAATATGCAGATATAAGTCCTCTGAATCCACACCGAAGACATCAAGCCAAAGCGCATACATATATAGTCTACTACTTGAAATGGTGACTAAAAAAATGTAGATGTAATTTATTTCTTTAAAAGGTGAGTTCCATACCTCGTAAATTTATTGAATAATATCTATACACTTTAGTCTTCATTTATAAGTTCAAAGTACGCAACTTATTGCCTTGTTTATTTGAAATCATCTTAACATTTGTGAACATCTTTTATATTTTTTGTCCACCTTACAATAGGTATTTATATTTATTTGTTTTTTTTTGTAGAAACCCCCGTAGGGATTCGAATTGACAGAGATCTATGATGTTGCAGAAAACAAATATCAAGCGACAATTTATTTATCTGTAACAATTTATTTATCTTATCTTTTAGTTTGTTTTCAAGTTGGTTTTGCAAACCATTAAACAAATCCTGAATGCTGTAAATTAGTTATGTTTGGAGGCTAATATGCCCCCACAGTTTATGTTATCTTAGGATCATTTATATAAAATGCATCTCCTAAGAAAAGGATATGGTGTATTCAGGCTAAATATAAGAAGAAGAAAAAAATGCCATATAAGCTCACAAAGGTGGCCATTGAGTTTACGTTTAGTAGAGTTTTAGAAATTGTTGATGTATCAGATTAATAAATCATTCGGTGAAAATATGAGAAAATGATGAACAAGGATTAGAATTAAAGGCCACACCATATTTAATAATTAAATTTGAATTTATTTTCAAATGCTAACGATGAAAATTATTCATTTACTTATGAGACTAATGAAAATATATAGAGAAAAGAAATAAAGATCATCACGTGATTCTTATTGACTTAGAAAATGAATAAAATATAGCCCTTACAGATACAATATTTGTGTATTATAGAGAAGGAAAGAGTGACAAATGTGTAGCTCAACAAGATTATGGATATTACACCCTGAAAGATACCATGTTAGGGATTGGATCCAGCTGAAAAAGTCATTTGCTTTATATACGAAACAAACTGTGGACGGTTATGCATTTTGAAATGAAAATATTTATTCTATGGATAATGTCAGACTGATCAGACGATGGAACTAAAGGTTAGGACCATATGATGCGGTTATGAGATTGCTAGAGAGGGTCAAACTGAGAATGCTAAAGAGGCAGATCTGTTCTTGAAGATGGAGAACTATCGCAGGAGCAAGAAACGGGACAGATTGAGTCTCTATTAGTGTCTACCTTTGCAAGTAGGGATAGATGAGTACCAACTCAGTTCAAAACATTGTGCAGAACCTCCCATCCAACAAGGGGTATCATGATGTGGCTAAAGATGGGAAAGAGCAATGTGAATGGGTTTCGAAAGACTTTATATCCACTTCTAAAAGTCTCTTAGAAAAGATTTTTTTTTTGGTACTTCAGAAAATAACTTAGAAAAGATTAACAAAGCTGAAAAGAAGAAGATGAAAAAGGAGGAGGAAACTACAAAGACTAATTTGTTCGCACAGAGACGGTATGAAATTCATATGAAGGAGAAGCAGAAAATTCTTTACAATGAGTTACCAAATACACTGGTTCAGACACATTGACGAAAGCTTGTATCCATGTCGAAAGAGTAGGTCCCAAAAGGTTGGTTTATATGATTAAGGGGTCTCTCCACCTATTGCCAAAAGATTGATTTCAATGGCAAAGAAGATGTAAGAGGATAAAAGATTCAAGATACCTAAGGGCTAATTCACATTAGACAAAAAAAAATTTCAACTTTCAAAACTCATGTATATGGATTCCAAAGAACAAAGATGTAAAACTCCAAAAAATCAACTCTAGGTTGTGACTTGAAAATCTATTCTAGACCTAGAAAAGACCACAAAGAGATTCCAGGACATAGTTTGATCCACAAAACGACATATGGTCAACTCCTACAGATCCTATCCAACAAATCATGAAATTGGTATAATATCCCCAACTTCAAAGGAAAAAGAAAAAAAATTGGTCTAGCAGCATTAATGTATGATAAACACAAATTACAATTCAACTCACTACCTCCACTTTTCTACAGACCAATAAGGCATCTCAACTGTAAAGGGAGGTACAACCTTTATTTTACACTTCTAAAGCATGTCATTTTCGTTCAACCTGTCCATTAAATGGAGCCATAAAGACTTCAAAACATAGCTAAAAACCAAAACACAAAATAAAAAAGGCACAACCGCAGACTAGAATTTATCTCAAGATATATACATTGTCTACAGCTGAAAAGGGGGCTAAGTGACACCTGAATCCCAAAAGACATCCAAGTATGTAATAGAAACACAATAAGATTGTTTACCCCGTCGTTACACAAACATAAAATTTGAATATCTTTGATGTATTTTCCAAAACACTTACTAGTTACTAGGGTATAAATTAGGTTTACTGTTGTGAATGACTCAAGCAAACAGATTAATGGAATTTAGCCTGAGGTAAGTCTAAACATCTGCACTCAAGACTTCCAAGCTCAAAACGAGGTTGGGCAAGCATATTGAGATCTAATTTATGTCAAATTTATTTACATCTTCTCAGCTCATCAATATAAATGAGCTTGGATGCAAGCAAAGTTCACCTCAATTTGAGCTGAATTCGACTTGGCTTGCTTTATCTTCTCATCTCTGGCTAGCTTAAAATCCCCATAATAATATATAGTTGCCATACTGTTATATGGAAAGGCATAGTTAGAGTATACAAAGAATGTAAACTATATACATTCCCAGATTCTTTTTCTGGTATCATGCATCCTAATGTAGTTTTTGAGTCATAATGAATCCTAGTGCATAGTTCATCTTAAGATACCTAAAATTCAAATAGATACATTACATCATCTTTTAGAAGACTTAAAATGATACCCAGACATTCTGTTATGTAAGATGTGTTTTTACATCCTCTCGAACATGTTCCGTTTTGCATAGTCCAAGTCACTATAATTTTCCCTTAAACTAGAAAAATTACCTACATCAATTTATTGTTCAGGGAAAGAAACGTAACACTTTCAAAATTGTTTCACATTCCTAGAATTGTAAGGCAAATATAATTCTGTAGAAAATGCTTTCGGAAAAAAAACAAGATTGACTCTAGATAATTCTCCAAAGAATAGAACACATTTTTTGAAAATTTAGAAGTGTCGGTTCCTAAAATTTAGAGAACAAACATGCATGTAATGCATGGCAAAGAAAATTGCATCATGACAAGGCTTGGTTAAGTTGAGTTTGTATTGCTAACTTATATTATAGTGCAGTATAGAAATCCCTTTAAACAAAAAATAAATAAAAATACAAAAGATCTATAATACAATTTTAATAACCCAAAAGCAATTGCTTTGAAACTCTTGTTAAAATAAGAACTGATCTCACTCAATGTCGTTCAATCCACAAATAATTATTACTTCAGTTCCAACGAGACCACTTTAAGATAGGAAGTTAGACATGCAGGGCTCATCAGGTGGCCTATGAACCACTGGAAATATTACCAGTAGACCCTTCGCAATTAGTTTTATCAAACCAAGAAAAATTGCAGGTAGACGGTTGGCAATGACTATTATCAAACCTTGCTTGTAAGAGGAGGTGAGCCTCTAAAGACTTTGAAACCGAAAGATATATAGATTTCAACAAGGCATCTTTGTAGTTTCCAGCTAAAAGAACCAAAAGAAAATTGCAATTGAAAAAGAGACAAAGGTCAGAAAAGATAGTATTTGCATAGTTAAAAATCAATTATTGTTCCACTAGCATTGTTCAAGCATTTGCAAACAGCCCATTGCGTCACCAGATGATCACTACCATCAGTGTTATTTTATGCATTGCATCTTCCATGATCTAACATTTAAAAGAAAAACACAACAAAAATCTAGTTGGAAGATTAAACTCATGAGATTGGTCTCATTGTTTTGGTTCTATAAAATGTTCCCATTCTTCTTTATTTTTAAGTTCTAAAGAAGTAACTTTAAAGTGAAACATGGAAGAGTGGAATGAATATTCAAAGAATCTACAAGCACAATAGCCATCCCACGGACAAGGTGTTCCCCAAATAGGACTCATATAGCCAACCCCAAATAGTTGAAATAAAGACTTTGTTGAGTCATTGAGTTGAGTTGTATGCAAGAGGGGAGGCAAGAGAGAGAGAGAGCTTATAATAGCTTAGAAGAATTATGTTTTGATTGGTCAATTGCACATCCAAAAACCTATTATATTAACCAATATCAAACAGAGGACGACTATAGGAAGAAAGGTAAAAGCACAAAAACAATCCACTCTTGTCACTGCTAGGACATAGTAGCTACCTAATACAACAAAACAAAAAAGTAAGGAAAAAGATAATACCTCAACAGGAGTTGCCAGAACTAAAAGGTACTAAATAGCCTCAACAAAGATGCCAGGTTTGGCTTTCACCAGGCCAACAGCACAAATAGCTTGTTCGTCCCCAGTAAATTCAGGACATTGACCATCCCTAATAAAAGAGAACGGTCAAAACAAAGACAAAAATAAAAGCGAATAGAGCACGCAACAGCCTTCGAACATAAATTATAAAATAACAAAAAAAAAGTTTTTTTCATATATAGAATGAATGTAAGGTTGTTTTGTAATATTAACATACAACACGAATTTAAACCTGTTTTTCAACCTCTACCCTAACAACATTCTATGAATTCAGCCAATTTGACAAGCAGATCCAATTCATGTGAGGGTATATGGTTTCAGCCAATGAAACAAGCAGGTCCAATTCAGAACTCATCAAATTAATCAGTTCTACAAAAAGGAATCTCTAAGCAATGAAATTATGAAATCCTTGCCCCTATATCAATCAAACTAGTAGTTCTCACCACTTATCGAATCGCCAAAGGAATAGAGTGTTATCCATTGATGCCCATGCTCTACGTATCTCCGGAAATATTCCACATAAAACAGTTCCCTCCCCACAGGCTGCATTACACCGATCAATCAGCACTTGAGGCAACACCCAAGTATCCACCAATTCAACCATAGGAGGCCTGAGGCCACTACAATACAATCAAAACAATATGGTGTGAGTAAAAAGAAATCTATATCCAAGCAAGTTAATAAAAAACAAATAGTAACCAGAAATAGAAGGTGCTCAATGAGTTCAGTTCACATTAATAGTTCTTGATTAATGAGAGTCGTAGATTATATCATCATATTCAGCAGTTAAGACTATCAACAATATTCAAGTGCAGTCTTTTCAACAATAACTAGCATACAGAAAGCCAAAGGAAGGTATATTAATATCCCACCATAAGTGGGGTGATACACAGTATGAACAAAAGAGTAAAGAACCACAATCATGAACTTCACTTGGGAAAGTGTTATTATTCAAACAACACCATTTAATCTCATATAATAAAAATCCAGTTCTGCAATGCATTACGTGCAATACTAAGATCCACTAACAGCAAGCTTTCAATTCAACCAATTCCTCATCTTTAATTCCTTAATTATGGAATTTCTTCAGGGTTTCCACCTAGTATAGCCATCAAACACATAAACTATGGGCTTGTTTGCAATGGTCATTTCAAATTGCATCATCTCTAATTCATCATATTTATGTAGTTGAAATTGTTTACTTCTTCTTTGTTAACATGCAACTAAATGTAATTTCCTTTTTTAAGAAAGCAAGTACTCCATGCTTCCGCTCTCAAGTTTAGACAGAAGTTCCTTCACAATGACCCATATCATTGACCAAAGGACTCCTAACCTCTTCAATCTCCATGAGAAGTTAATCCATTCATTCTTGTTTCTCTCTATCTCTACATATTTCTATCTTAGTTTCATGATATGGAAAACATGCATTCAGTTACAAACACCCCTGAAACTTCAAGAAAATAAAAATACAAAGACAGGGAGGGTTGTGTGTGTGTGTGTGTGTGAGAGAGAGAGAGAGAGAGAGGAAATTTGTGTAATAAACCTAACTCTAAAGTATATTGGCTTCAAAATAAGTAATTAAACTATACTTTCCATTGATCATATAACTATATCACTCCTTGAATTCAGGTTGGCCAATCTCTCTCTCCCATTATGTGGGCAGCAAATGAATGACCATCTAACAATCACCTCGTATTGAACGAGCTTAAGCCCAATTTTAGAGCTCATTCAATAAACAAGACGAGCTTAAAAGAGCTTGGTTTATGCATACAATATGACTGTTTGATTGTATAGCTATACTTACATATAAATAGTATATACACGTATATAACATCTATATGTAATATTTATTACATATGTTGTTATGTGTGAAAATATATCAAGGAGTCCTAGTCCTAGTTGACCTTGAACAAAAGTTTCAACTCGAGATTAAATTTGAACACAAGCTTGAGCTCAGTTTGTTTGACTAAACTTGCTGAACCGAGTCCAAACTTAAAAAATATTCACGAGCTAAATGTAAACAAAATTTTTGAAAGCTCTCATAAGCCCGAGCCGAGCCTGAACATTCTTGATGACTGAACATGTCAAGCCCAGATAGTTCGGTGCTTCTCTCAGCTCATTTGCAGCACTACCAATATGCAATTAACCATCTTGTCCAGTATCCTCTCTACCATTATGCAAATAAAATTACTACTTCAGCTCCAATTAATCTATGCTTTCCATAAATTTAACTCACTCTTCAAATCAAGATTCTCCCAAATATTTTGTCCCTCCCATTATGACATTTCACGACTTCAAGCCCAATCCTTTTCCCACTAAAAGAAACTCATGAAGTCAAAACACCAATTTAAACACTATCTTTCCTGGGCTCTGAAAAAGAAGGTTTAATAAAAACAGAGTAAAAAAAAAACCAATTCCGTGATTTACCAGCAAAAACAATCAATGAAAAGCAAAAATTCAAAATTGAATATCTTTTTGACTTTCTGAGCAACCAAACAGCAGCTATACATATAGCGTATACATACATATAATGTACAAACACACACAAACACACTACGTATATAATTTGAAGCACCTCTCTGGGATGAGTTGACTAGGGATGACTAGCATATCTAGAAGCTTCCAGGGCTTCTTCGAGGTCGAGCTGAGCAGCAACTTCTCGGCCGATTCGATCACTCACGACGAGGCAGGCGTTCGTGACATCACGCATCACAATCTCGTTATCCCAAGACATCTTCTTCAAAAAAAAAACCTAATAATTTAAAGTAGATAGATTCACAGCTAAAACCCTAGAATTAAAATTGGAACCGTACATAGGACAGTCAATAGGGAATCGTTCCGGTGCAAAACAAAAAAAATTCAGAGAGAGAGTGAGTGTGGGTTTTGGAGGGAGAGTGAATTTTTAGAGAGTTGTGGAGGGTTTTGTGGTGGTTTTTATAATAGCGGCGGGCAAACTAAGATGTTTTTGAAACCTGGATAGGCTAGTGAACCGGTCATAACAGATTCAGATCGACCCGGTTTAGTCCCTGGTCCGGCTCTATTTTTTATGCATGTCAACTGATCGAATTTTGACATACTCCAGTTCAAACCTTATTGTAAAAAATCAGTTTGAATGTACATACTTATCAGTGTGGTGTCTCAGTTACTGGTAGTTTTTTTTTTTCGTTATTCGGGAAAATCTCAAGACCTGTCCTTAGCGAGTAGAGACGCATTCATGCGCTCAGACTCGTGACTCTGAATAGAACCAAGGACATTGCGCTTCGCTGGGAATTTAAGACCCACACCAGAAACTTGAATACGATTCGTCTAAGCAATTGAAGTATTGTTGTACCAAGGAGCCACGCTTTTTGTGCCTAGGAAATTTCGAACCCCTAACCTCCCACTTGGAAGCCAGAGACTCTAGCCAACTGAGCTACCCAGTTGGTTAGTTAATCATAAGTTTATAATTAATAACTCATATTTTCTTTTATTTAATCACTTATAACTTTCTTTTCGCCACATTCAACAACTTATAATTTCTATTATATTACATTTAACCACTGAAATTTATGTATTCTAATCCTTTTTTACTTTCAGATCTTTTTGTCTCTTCTAAGGTTTCATCTGATTTTGCTAAGACATCGTTTTTGTTGGGATGAGCATGGGTTGGATAGTCCGTCCAACCTAAGCGATTCACTTTAAAAAATTTAGTGTTCAAGTCAAAAAAACAAATTAAGAATTAAAATTTTAAGTTGTGTTTTGATTTAATATAATTTGATCACTAGTTGAGTTTCTCAATCTATTCAATTACCATGAGGTGTATCGGTTTTTGACCCATGGCCTAGTTTGGCCCGACCCTGAATAGTAGTAATATAAAATATAGGGAAATTTGGAAGGCGGTCCTTCTATATGGACTTGTTTGGACTTAAGTCCGTCAAAGAAACTTATTTGTTATGAAGTCCGTTTCTTGTCAATTTTACCATATTATCTCTTCCCTTTAAAAGTGATATAAAACTAAAAATTAAAAACTCCTAAATCTTAGAAGTTTGACTAACATTAAAATTTTTTCTCTCTCATATCTATCTATATTCATATATAGGTTAAGAGTTTGATTAACATTAAAAAATTTTCTCTCTCTTATCTATATACATATATAGGTTATGTATATATATATACCTAACCTATATATACTAAATTGAGTAACATGAACAGTAACATACTCAACAAAAACAGTAACATGAATAGTAATATAATAATAAAAAATAGTAATATGAATTTGAATATATAGTTTATGTATACATATATATATATATATATATATAT
>CM042194.1:1008385-1018532 GCA_023539305.1 Ilex asprella | reverse complement strand
ATATACATATAAATATATATATACGTATTTATATATATATATATATAATTGTTTGTATGCACACACACATATATATTGATAAATACACATGAATCAAGGTGCATTAAATATTAAAGTCACCCATAAAACTAGGAGATATTTAATGCACTACTTTCCCTAAAATGGGCATTTATGTCTTTGTATCTAACTAGTGTACATTTTTTCAAAATATTTTTCAATGTGTACTTTTTGCCAAATAAGTCTAATTAGGTGTACCAGCTTTCAAAAATCCCTTGTTTCAAATGAAGATGGGTGGGCTGGGTTGGGTTTTTGGGCCGCATTAAATGGATTTTTCGCTGGCGAGCTATAAGATTAGGTTTCGGGCCGAGTAATATATTTGGAATAGAGTCAAACTCTCTTTTGAAAGATATTGAGCTCGGACGGGTCAACTATCGAATCTATCGATTTTTTAGCTTATTTTTTTTAGGTTGGATAATGAGACCCAGCAATCCGACGATGGACACCCATAGTTCTAAAACAGTTTTTTGAGTTCTCATTCTTAAAACATAATGGGGAATCTGGGTCCTATGCTTCTCGACCAAAGGTCTCGATTTTAATTAAGAGCTTGTATGAACACCCTCACTATTACGCATGCAGTGTGATGTTGGTAATATTGAATTTGTCACTTAGGAACATATCAAGTTGTTGCTGATTATTGGTTTAACGTGTTGAAACTTGGGCTATAGAAAGGGAGCATATACATAGCATGGCCTAGTTTGCCTTTTATTTGAACGTGTTGTCTACGACAGACGACAATTGATGTTGGGAAAAAAATGGGGCTAAGACATGTATGATTTATCGTTGACCAAACTGAAGAGAATTAACCCATATACAAATACATGTGAGTGAGTTGGTTCGTATAATCCTCATCGTGAAAAAAAAAAAGTTTAGGTGATGACAAGTCTTCAATTATCATCTTTTGATCATTTTCCGGGCAATTTCATTAGAATTTGCCTGTTAATCCTTCCTTTGGTGTGAAAATATTTTATCTTGGCAGTCATCACAAACCCATATAAAGCCAGTGATCAAATGAATTGCAACGAGAGGTCTAAACTAGAGAGTCGATTTTTGGGTACTGAAATGGCAGAGAGTTCAACTGAGAACATCAAGGCTGAAGGGTTGGTGTTCTTCGGGAATGTTGTATCTGGTTTTGGATTAGAGGAGTTGCTACGTTCCGACGCTGATATTCTGGGTAAGGGGACGTTTGGAACAAGCTTTAAGGCAAATTTGGAGGGTAGGGACGCCGTTGTGGTGAAGAGGTTGGGGCTTGTTTGTCCTGAGAGAGAATTTGCAGAAAAGGCTGAAGAGTTAGGAAGGATGGTTCAGGAAAATTTGCTTCCGATAAGGGGATATTGTTGGAATCGTATGGAGAGACTTATTCTGTTCGATTATATGCCTATGAGAAGCTTGTCTTTTCTTTTGCACGGTACGCCTTCTGATTTTGCTTCCTCTTGTGTTTCGGATACAACTGCAATTTTTTTTTTTTTGGTTTTGGAAGTAATTTCACTACTTATGATTATGTTGCTTTATGGTTTGAAAGTATGATTCTGGTTTACGCTTATCTGTCTCGGTGTTCTGCGTGAGTTCATTGAGTTTTTAAGATAATCTCAGAACAACCTTACTTTGACATGTAATGGAATAATGATTCAGGAAAACTTAGAGGTATTGTATCGAAAGTTTCATCTTTTTGAGTCTCAGTTATGATTTGTTTTATAACTAAATGAATTCACGACAAAAAAGTTAGAATTGATCCTAAAACATTTTAGGATCGATCATAAAAACCCAAAAACATTAGGATCAATCTCAAACAGCCTCCTTTTTTTTTTTTTTTCTGCAACTTTGTTTCTTAATCTCAAACAACCTTAGTTTGTTATAATTTTACCAAATTGAATTGTAGCATTACCCTTATATTTGGTAGTAATTTGGATAGAGAAATCTTGCCGTATTATACGGATTCTTCATTTAGTCTTTTTCCACGCTACTCCGTGTTTTCACGTCGCATTATTTCAGCGTTCATGGACAAGAATTATTATTTTCTTATAAATGTAGAGGTCAAAAGTCTACTCCAAATCTTGGATGGAAAATTTCTGCCAAAAATTTTATTGTCATAGTTTTCACAGAACCCTTATTTGCCTTGGCTGATATTAAGCATTGTTTTATTTTCTATTTACAATCAAAACCGTAACTAATAGAACATGTTTTTGTTATATGGTGGAAGATCATATTGATGCAAAATGTGTATGTTTTTGTGTGTGTTTGTGTGTGACAGAGAGAAAGGAGAAATCGTAAAATGTAGTTTACTTTTCCTATTTGACCATAAAGTCTACGTAAACAAGTTGGAAAGTCAACTGGTTTGCGCGTCAGGCATGATTGGCAAAGTGAGAACAGGAAGTGGATGCTATATTTATGGGCATAGTTTGAAGAACTATTCAATGTATGTGAACAAAATAAGTAGATAACTGTGGATGGCAGCTATAAGCAAGGCTTGAATTGTCCATTTCGTAAAAAATCGGAATAAAGAATTCAGCAGATTTGATTAAGTAAAGGGAGTTAGGTTGAATGCGTCAAGTATTTGAGGTATTTCAGATGTCTGTATTTGGCTGTGGGCTAGTGGGCCTAAAATACCCTTCATCTGCTGTCCCAAATCCATTATTCTCTCCTGGAGATTGAACTGGAATTGAAATATGAATAAAAATTCACAATATTTGGGGACATTTGGTGACTGTTCACACCAACCACTTCGGAATATGAACATCCTGTTAATCTAATAAACTAATTTTTAGTTGGTACCTTGAGCAGTTATTTTATTTGCAAGTTGTGTAATAGCAGTTGATTAGAGAAAGGTTTGCAATGGTGCCTGTTTCTGTTTTCTTATTACTTTTTTTCTTTAATGTATATCAGTGGATCACCATTGTACATAATAAATAATCAACTATTGAAGTACTCAAATAGTGCATCTCTAGTAGACGAGAAAGTACCACAGTAGGGTAAAGAGAAGCACAAAAGAAAGCACAATAGACCCCCCAAGGAGGGGGGTATCCGAAATCAGTCTTTGGCAGTGACAAGGATTAGCCCCTTGACCTCCTTATTAATAGAATTTGAGAGAGTCGTCTAGGTTAGGCCCAGTTGTTTCTGTCTTCCTATTACCTAACAGCTCAAGATTTGCATAGACCTTCTGATAGTTGATACATGATACATATACGTTAGGGAAGATTTGCATAGACATTTGGTTATTTGGAAATATGCTTTAGTATTTACCAGAACACATATCAGGATGCAGGTGCAATACAAAGAGTAATTTCACTCATTGCTGCATTTTTATCTAAATAGGACATGGAGGTGCAGCAAAGACTCCACTCAACTGGGAGGTTAGAGGTAGCGTTGCTTATGGAGTTGCCCGTGGCATCGAATATCTCCATGCCAGAGGCCCTAACGTTTGCCATGGAAACTTGAAGTCATCCAATATTTTCCTCACTGACAATTATGGTGTCCGTCTGTCAGATTTTGGCATAGCCCAACTTGTTTCACCCTACCACATTGTCCACCTCACGGCTGGTTACCGTGCACCTGAGGTAACAAATGCCCAGGAAGTTTCCCAGAAGGCTGATGTCTACAGCTTTGGTGTCCTACTTTTGGAACTGCTAACTGGTACGCCTCCAATGGATTCCCTTTCCAAAAATACCGGGGTTGATCTGCCCAACTTTGTTCGGTCCATGTTTCAACAAAAGCCAATCATTGATTTGTTTGATTATGAACTACTGAGGAACGAGAATATTGGGGAACAAATGGTTCAAATGTTACAACTTGCAATTTGTTGTACTTTTCAGTACACTCATAAACGACCCTCTATTGCTGCGGTGACAAATTGCATTAAGGAGATACTCAAGTTCATTCCATGAAGAACAACTATCTACACTAAAAGTTTAAGCGAGAGTATAACTTAAGCAGTAATGTTATACTGACCAAAATTATGGACCAAATAAAGAGCTCAAATGATATGACAGTTGCTGATATGACAAGATTAACTGTCAAATCATTTCTTTTCTCTGTTTTTTTACTTTATTCTCTCAAATTTCCTTTAGTAGGCGACACTAAAGATCAAGTGGATTTGAATCCTATCAATTTCAAAGTTTTGTCAACTTGGGTAAGTTGTAATCATCAATTAAATTTATGGATTCCATCACATGCACAGGACCCTTGAATCCCAAGAGTTCAGTGGTGGATAATTAATTGGAATTTGCAAAAGGACACAAGAAATAGATATAGTGGAAGGGTAGCCTAGAAGAAATATTTTGCTATGGATTCCAACGGATTTTAATCATCTCTTCCCAAATAATGTAATTTTTTTTACCAAACCAAGTTTATTTCTATGTTTTATTAAGTCTTAGGGGCTTGTATTTGAATCGTCTCTAAAAAAATTGTTTGTTTGATCTTTGGTAGTTGTACGAGGCACCAAATGATTGAATAATCCGATTCTATTATAAACATGAATTTTATAACTCTTTTGCATATGAAACTTATTTTAGCAATCATTTTGATAAATGTTTTTGACTTATATGATTGGGTTGAATACTATTATGAATTTTGGATATCGATTACCATTTTACGGAACTATTGAGTTGTTAAGCTATTGTTGTGAAATTGATTTCTCAAAAAGAGTATATAGAAAATGTTGTGCATACAGGTTCAAGTAGCATAGGGCCTTTGTTACGGCATGATTTTTGGCACGTTCGTCTTTCCTGAAGGTGTCAGAGGAAGACTTAGGTTGTGTTTGGTAATCAGGAGTTTTTGTTTTTTTTCTGTTTTTGTTTTTAATTTTTATCAAAATAAAAAATAAAAACATGTTTGAAGTGTGTTTTCATTTTTTTTAGGGTATTGTGTTTTAAAAATAAGGCCCAAAAATGCAAACATAGAAAAAGATGTTTTCTTAAACACGCGCGCTCAAAGCAGGCCCTTTTAATGAGATCCATCTTTCGAATTCCCTTAGCAACAGAGTGTAGGATTTTTTGTGCTAACTATAAAAAACCCATTTAATCCCCTTTTTTTCTTCACTTTTCCTCCTCTTCTCTCTCTCTTCTTTCTCTCTCTGAAACCGACGCTTCTCACCTCTGTCTCTGTGAAACCGAAACTTCTCTTCTCTCTCTCCCCCTCTCTCTCTCTCTCTCTCTGAAAACTTGATACTCCTCGTCTCTCTCTGTGAAATCGAAGTGTCCTACGAAGACGAAGATTGTGTTTTGAGTTCCTCATCTCAGATTAGGTGTGAAATCGAAGGAAGGTTAGGTGTGAAATCGAAGTTTCCTCATCTCAGATCTCTCTCTCAAGCTCAGTCAATGGTTAGGTGCTGAGGTTTTAGGAGTGCTGGTGGTTGGTTAGGTGGTTGTGGTGGGTTTTCGATGGTGATTGTGGTGGGTTTTCCAGGGTTGGGGGTGACTTTTTAATGGTGTTGGTGGTGAATTTTAGGTAATTTTGGGGGTGTATTTTTAAGAGTTTTGGTGGTGGGTTTCCAGGGGTGTTGGTGGTAGGTTTTCGGTGATTTTGGTGGTGTGCTTTCAATGATTTTTGTGATAGTTTTCTAGGGGTGTTGGTGATGGGTAAATAGGTGGTTTGGGTGGTGACTAAAAAAGGATGATGGTGGTGGATTTACGGTGGTTTGGTGTTGGCGATGGTGGCTGGTGAAGTGCGTTTTCATTGATTTGGGTGGGGTTTTCATTGAAGTTGGTTTTCATTAAAAAATTAATCAAAACAATACCAAACATATTTTTTATTTTTATTTTCATAATTTTTTAAATATAAATGACTATCAAATATGTTTCATATTTTTATTTTTTATTACAAAAAAATAAAAAATATATATATTTTTTTAAAAAAATATATAAAAACAAAAACATTACCAAACACACCCTTAAATGTCAATTTTTCCCTCTACCCAACCTATCTGAGCCATGAGCTATGTTTATGTAAACAACCAACAGGTTTATAACCAAAAGTTTTTTTGGAATGTGATTCCAAAAAAGTTAGAAGTTAAAATGATTTATTATTAGATTGACGTAACTCCAACTTGATTTCGTTTCAAGAACTTTTACATTATTTATTACTAATTTCAGAGGTTTGATTTGTTTTATGGATCCCATCAACATTTAGTGGAGCCCCGATGATTTTATTTAAACAAAATTAACCAAATTTGAATCAAAATGATTAAGAAATTAGAATTCTTTAAAAGAAAAATCTAAAAAGAGAAAATTCCAAACACTAGAGTAGAAATCGAAAAACCGATACTTCAAGTGGTTTTTTTGTCTTTCTACTTTATTCTCTAGACATTTCCTTTCCTGGCCCTTCCCATTATGTTAATTTGATCAATTTTATCAAGTTCAATCATAACTTAAATTCATGGAGATTCCACTAGATGTTGACGGGATCCATGAAAAATTAAACATTTAAGGGCGAATAATTCAAAATTTTTTGGATGGGGTTGTGACCATCTAATTAATAATAACTTATTTTAATACGTCACCTATCCACAATGGTACTTTTTCGTTTTCTACTTTATTCGCTGGAAGTTTATTTTTTCTTTGGACTAATTGGTTGAAGAAGGACGATCATTAGTTAATTTCATGGGGCTCCACTAAAGGTTGATGGGAGATCCATAAAAAAGTCAAACATCATAATTTAACAGTCTCCCTCTAGAGTAATACTTTCGCATCCCTGCTGTCTTGCAAAGAAGATGGCTTCTCTTCCCACCAAGATTTTCGCTATTTGAGGTTTACAGGAGGAATTCTTTTGTTTTTTTTTTGTTTTTTTGACAGTCCAGCCACGTACAATCCTTCTTCATCTCTTATTACTACACCCACCCCAGTAGCTTAATCCGATTGGAACACTGCTCCATCAAAAATTACTTTCATTGAACCTGCTTTTAAAGGTGTCATGTCCATCACACTGATGCTTTCAGTTGTGCAGCGGTGTTCCCCAGAATGCATAGCTTGCTCAGATTGCTTGAGAAAATCCACTGCAGCTTGACATATAGAGGTTGGGTCTTGCTTCAAATTCTAGAGAAAAAAACAGCACTATGTTTCCTGTTATTCTAAATCAGCCAGCACTGAACCAAAAAGGGGAAAAATAGCTAAGATGTTAGTCTTTGTGACATTTCTAGCAAGGTCTTGAGGGGAAGTTGTAGGAAGTGCTTTACAGGGCTATTATCCCAAGATGCCTTCGCCCAAGCACAATCCTTAATAAGATGCATTACGGTCTCTGCGTCCTCCTTACAAACACAACACAGATCATCAGTCCGAATTTTCCGACGCTTGATGTTCACATTAGCAGGAAGATCATTTAATGACAATCTCCAAGAATTTTTTTTGTTTTGTTTGGTAATGTCTGATTCCATATAAAATTTCATTTATTCTTTGAGCTTGACGAGGACTCAACGACTACTCTATTCAAGCTATAAAGCTTGTTGTCATAAGCTAGGTGATACGCACCGCAAACAAAAAACTTGTCCTTCAAATTGTAATGTCATATTAACTTATTCTTAATCGGAGAAATACTCAGAGGGATACATATAATCGTTTTAACTTCGTGTTCCATTAAAACTTCTGTGCGTGCAATTTACGCACAACGTATATGGATACAGACTTCTCCCTTGGCGAACACGAGTCAGTCGAGGATCCGGTAGCTTGTATCACCTGGAATAGATTAAGAGGGCCAAAAGGGGCCTAAGGAGTGGTGATGAATTGTTCTTGGGGTCGCCTGACCGGTCCTGGAAGAATGCTAACAAGACCTGAACCACAAGAAAAGGGGTTAGGAGGGCGCCGGAGTGTTTTCCGGCTTATCCCCTCCGACGATCAAGTCAGTATTTGTGGGAGAGGAAGAAGAAAACACTGTATGGCTATCGTGGTGAGGTTTCGCGTACCTTTGCTTCATGTTTTTGTGGGATATTTATACCTCTGAATGCTCATCATTGCTGGTGATTTGATTAGTAGGTATCGTCAGGAATGGGACAGAGTGCCCATGATTTACCGCAGGGAATCATCAGATATTTATTGCTCGGCCTGCCGAGGTCATCACAGTAACCGCTCGGCGCAATACCTCATAAATGCCCGGAGGGAGAGCATTAAATGCTTCACCCTCGGCATTGGGGTATTAAATGCCCTCAAGAAGGAACAGTTAAGGCCATTACTCCTCAGCCCCCAAAACTCAACGTTGGGTCCCATCACAAGAAGGATTTATTAAATGTTTGCTTGTGTCAGCGTCGCTTCTGCAGACTCTGCAACCTTCATTATCACCATCTCTGACACTTAAATCCACGCGTCGACCTCTCATAGGTCTTCTTTCACACCCTTCTGATTCGCATGACCAGTCTGAACCAAACCTACTCATAATGACTAGATTGTCAAATCCATCAGTTAGCGGGTGTCCTTAGGAGTCAGAGGGTACAGATGCCTTCCTCGGGACCGATGGAGACACCTAGATTCCAGTGGAATGAGCGTAAACCGAGGGACACGTGTCTTCCTCCTAGGACCAGGAGACGACTTGTCCCCGAGAATGTAACGTCGAGGACACATGTCATGATCCCCGACGTCTTAATACCGTTCCCCCGAGAATACGTGTCAGTATCCCCGAGGTCCAAACAAATAGTCCCATCAACTGCCCCCCAGCCTTTTGGTCTTCTAACGCAGGGGAGACGTGTCGTTAGAAGGCAAAGAAGGGTTTTTTGCCAACTGTATCAACCACTCTCTATTTATTACTTCAGCCGCTTTCCGTTGTTTGGGAAATGTGTGCATTGAATGCGGCCCGCTTCGTGTCTCGTGCCCAATGATGGGGAGGGGACAGCCACTATATAAACCGTGGCTCTCCCCCCTTTCTTCACTTTCGTCTTCTTCGAGTATTCAGAGCAAATCACCGGAGTTCCTCAGGTCACCACCGCCTCCCCAGCAGCAACCGGAGTTTCCTTGTGCGTTTCTAGTCCTCAGGTCCTCTCCGACGAAGAATCTAGGTCTCCGGCGTTCCAACTCTTCTTTCTGGTGAGTCAGCCTCTTCTTCTTCCCGTTTTTTCTGGTTTTTTCGGCGTATTGCCGTTTTTGTGCTTCCCCTATCGCCTTTCTTCTTCTCCGGTGACTGGTGGCGTTTTCTTCCCTCAACACCACCCCTTTTGATTGTTTTAAAGGAGTGTGACGAAACCCCCAGTTCCCCATAATCCAGAGTATCTCGAAACTTCCGTAAAAAAATGCCCCGACGACGTCCCGACGCCGAGGGCCAAGAGGCCAGTACCTCGAGGCCTGGGAAATATAAAGTAAAGGGGGACGAACAGATTGCCAGGTTTAGATCCCGGTACGGCATCCCCCCTAGCGTCGGTATTGAAGACTTTGACCCCGAGCTACATTCTAGATCCCTCGGGACCGAGGATGAAATGCCTTTCTTTACCAAAGCCATCATAGAGGGAGGGATCAGGTTTCCCTTGCCTCCTCTACTCCTTCAATTCCTCTCTCGGTTCCACCTGTTCCCCGGTGAGTGTTGCTTGAATGTTTTTAGGATCATCATGGGCGTACTAGAGATCAATAGGCGCCTAGAGGTCAACCTCGGCTTAGATGACCTCCTCTTCTGCTACACCCTGCTGAGGGTGATGCCCCAGCAAAACTTCTACCTGAAAGCCAGGGACCCCTTTATGTACCTAGTGACCCACCTCCCAGATTCTGATAAAGGGTACAAAGACGACCTGCTAGTCTTCAGTGGAGCCTGGGAGAGGGGTGCCGGGCCCGAGTATGAGGATCTTCAGTGCCCCCTGCAGTGGAGAACGACGAGTATGTCGGTCCTCTTTGTGTGTTCCTTTTTACTTCTCGTCTCGTTTTATCAACGCAGACTCCCCGGCCAGTGACATCTTGGAGGTGCCGGGGGCAAGATGATCGGCACTCCCTCCTTTTTGTTGCTTAGGATTTCTTTGTTCTTTTTCTTTTTGTAGCTTCCGGGGATGCAAAGCCCCGTCTTTTGTTGAATGAACACTTGGCTTTCTTTATACGCTTTGTTTGTCAATGTATTCGCTTTGTTTGTCAATGTATTCGGGGCCTTGCCCCTTGTAGGAAGCAGACTCCTGTTTATCTTTTGGAGGCAAGAGCCG
>CM042194.1:964264-992198 GCA_023539305.1 Ilex asprella | reverse complement strand
ATGGGTTTCGGTGGTGGGGGTTGGGTGGTGGTTTTGGGTGGTTATTGGGGTTGGGTGGTGATTTTGGGTGGTGATTTTTTGATATAATATCAAACATATTTTTTATTTTTATTTTTATAAATTTTTCAATATAAATAACTACCAAATATGTTTTGTATTTTTAATTTTTATCACAAAAAAAAACAAAATTTTGTTCTATTTTTTTTATAAAAAAAACATAAAAACAAAAACGTTACCAAATGCACCCTTACTTATTACTTATTCAAAATAACTTCCCGCCATTCACTTTTGTCTATATTTCTTTCCTTCTCACCATTGCGACTCTCTCGATACCCTCTCGCCGCGAACGCCTGAAGGACCTTCTTCCATTTTGGTGACCATCGACGACGATGCCGAAGAGTTAGGAGACCGTCGGCGACTGTGACTGCTCTGTTATCTCTTCTGTCTTCGTTCTTTTGGAGTTATTCGATATCCCAGTTCATCTCGAACACGTACGAACTTGGATTTGTATATTATGTGGAGTATCTTTGATGGATTTGTCTCTATCTCTCTCTGTTCATCTCTTCGTACACTCTTTTGGGTACCCTAGTTACTGCCACACACAAACTGCTATATTATTATTAGACTTGTTTTATTTTATTAGATGAATGCAATTTTGGCATTAGAAAGTTGTTTTGCACCTTATTCTGCTGTAATAGATGTCATGATAAGATTGTGTGCTGTGCAACTTTAATGGATTGTTCATTCCTATAATCTGTTTGATAAAATGTCTCTTAGAAAATTTGGATTTGATTTGTGCCTGTGTGTTGATCCATTGCCTTTGATATATGGTATACCATTTTTCTGAGCCCATCTGATGAACCATGTCATCCCTAATCCTGTTTTACAGTAGGAAATGACAAAATCAACTTGCATTCAGATTGCAAAGGCATTTGCTCAACATTTTTTAGCTCTTTCGACTCAGTCCTGGTTTGCTCTTTAAAAGAATAACCCTTTTCGCCTGAAGCCAGACATTCATGAAGATTGTGATTGACCTTGGCTTATATTTCAGTTAGCACACAAAACTTATCTTGTATATGTATTTAAATTTAATATCAAAATGTCCAGTAAGCAAGATTGAGGAATCAAAAAGTTTGATAATAAGTACTGTTAAGAGTTTTATCTCTAACATTTGATCGTGTGATCCTTTTGTAAAAGGTGGAGTCTGATTTGTGTCATTCGGTTATAAAATAGTTGGTGTAGGTTCATTATTTTTTCATGGCTTTAGACTTTCACCACACCAATATGACTGTTTGAATGCTCTAATTTCAGCAATGGACCCCTAAATCGTGGACCATGACATTGCTCTCACGTGTGGATGGTTATCCATATTTAATTAACTCTCTTTTGCATGTAATTCCCCATTCCTTGTGGATCAAACGATTATCTTGATTTTAGAGTTTATTGTTATATGATGTGGGTTGCTTTCAAACTTGTTTATCCATTGGGGTTGTATATGCTTAACTTATGAGTGTGTGTGTGAGAGAGAGTTTTTGAGTGTTGTAATTATTGCCAGAGACTGTGGAAAGTATTATTCGTTTTTGGGATTTGCTTGCTTTAAATCTGTATACTCTATTTTGAAGTTAGGCCATTGGTTTCAATACTTCAATTCTTTTGATTACTTTATCATATGGCCATGACAAATATTAGGACTTTTTCCTATACAATCAACCTATAGATGCCATCGAGCTCCACTATAATGGAAACTCCTAGTCTCTTGCTATATAGAGCTATACTATATGCCAAAGCATGATCATTATGATTTTATGAGAAACAAGAATTGAAACAAAAAATTTCAGAGCACAAGAAAAAAAGAAAGATGTCCTGCTATATCACTGGAATTTCCTTCTGTTGTTACCTATAATTTTGTACCACTAATTTTGTATAATGTCCATTCATTCTGGCTTGTTTTACTTTGAATGTTTATATGCTTCATGTTTGATCAGGCCTGATCATTCACTTTTGTGAACTACTATATGGTATCTGTTTATAGGAATGAACCATCTGTCTTCTTTTTTAATTTATTGAACCTCCATCTCTTATAGTATGTACTTCCAGGCTATACACTGATACTTCATCTTCTCACATGTCTTTTCTACTGTGATTTCAGTTTTTATCCCAGGAGCATAAATTTGTTCCCAGTTGACCTGCCTGTACAAGTAACTATTTTATGTTCCTTTATATGCTCCAAGCATCTTATTTGGTGTCGGTGGTCGGTGCAACCATGTAAGCCTCTGAGGCCCTTCTTGGATAGGCATGGGTGTGGCTCCAAACATCAGATCAAGAGAAGTTGGCTATATTTTTAATCACTTTTGGTCACAATGAGTGAAACAAGATGATGTAAGAGCGAACAATAATTCTAAGGGATAATCAAGCATGAATATTTGATTGTATTTCTTATTAGCCTGTACTTTGCGCCTTTGATATATACTTAATGTTGTGTGGATAGTAGGATTATGTAGTTTTTTTTTATATCATACTTTTATTAATGTGATTTTTCTTTGATGTACGATATTTTTTTGTGTATCATTGTATGTATAGTGTATGTTTGTATATGTGCACTCAATGATGTTAACAATTGTGATACAAATGAGTATTTTTTCTTTCAAACGTACTTTTTATAAATTAATTTAATTTAAACATTTTTTAAATTTAAATGTCCAAACAATACTTAATGAAAGTGTTTTTTTCATAAAACACTTTTAATAAGCACTGATTACAAAAGTATTGTTTGAATTTCCTAAGTCATCTCAAACGCAACCTTAGTCTAATGTAGTCATTGGATTATAAGTGCACTCAACCCTAAAGGGTAGTTTAAGTGGAAATAAGGATGAATTGTAAATCCAGACGTCTTGAGTTCAAAGTTTAGCAACCCTTTGATGTCATGTCACCCTAGTCCCAATATAGACGATCAATCTTTGACCGAATTGAGGATGAGATTAGTTGAAGTACGCATAAACTGGTTCGCATACCCCTGATTGTTGAATAAAAAAAATGAGTTACATTTAACATTAAAACACACAACTAATTTAATGACTACATTTAATTAGTTTTTTAATTAAGTTCTCAAATTAGATCTCTATAAAACTAATCCAATAACAATTAAATTCAACCCCCACATTAAATTCTCAAATTAGGTTCTAATAACATTTTCCAATGCAAATATAAGTCCTCTGAATCCACAATGAAGACATCAAGCCAAAACGCATACATATATAGCCTACTACTGGAAATGGTGACTAGAAAAATGTAGATGTAATTTATTTCTTTAAAAGGTGAGTTCCATACCTCGTAAATTTATTGAATAATATCTATATATTTTATTTTTGTAAAGACTCACATACAGTGGGATTCGAATTGACAGAGATTTATGATGTTGCAGAAAACAAATATCGGATGGCAATTTATTTATCTTACATTTTAGTTTGTTTTCAAGTTAGTTTTGCAAACCATTAGATAAATTCTAAATGTTGTAAGGGTTAATTACACTAGAGGTCTCCCAAGTATGGAGTTTGTCTTATTTCGGTCCTCAATGTTTCAATTGCATCATTTTGGTTCCTGAAGTATTGAATATGTTTCTATATGGTCCTTCAAGCAGACAACGCCTAGATTATTAACGATTTTTTTATCACAAACTTGTCACGTAATATCTAAATATTGACAAAAAATAATTTTGATTGCCCTTAAACAAAATATGGGTAGCTCTTGACAAAAAAATGTATAATATGTGTAGCTTTTAACCAAAATATGGATAGTTCATGATCAAATCTGTGTAATTTAGGTATATATTTAACCAAAATTTGATCAAGAGTTATCCAAATTATTATTTGATCCATAGTTAAGTATCATATGACAAGTTACTGATAAAAAATCATTAACAATCTGGACATTGTCTGTTTAAGGGATCATATAGAAATATATTCAATACTTCAAGGATCAAAATGATGCAATTGAAACATTGGGGACCAAAACGAGACAAATTCCATACTTTTGAGACTTTTAGTACAATTAACCCATGTTGTAAATTAGTTATGATTTGAGGCCAGCTAGGACTTGTATCTAATATGCCCCCACAGTTTATGTTGTGAATGAAAATCCCCTAACCTCTTAATTTTTTTAATACCTTAGGATCATTTATATAAAATGCAATGCATCTCCTAAGCAAAGGATATGATGTATTCGGGCTAAATATAAGAAGAAGTAAAAAATGCCATATAAGCTCACAAAGGTTGCCACTGAGTTTACGTTTAGTAGAGTTTTGGAAATTGTTGATATATCCGATTAATAAATCATTCGGTGAAAATATGAGAAAATGATGAAGAAAGGCCACCATATTTAATAATTAAATTTGAATTTATTTTCAAATGCCAACGCTGAAAATTATTCATTTACTTACGAGACTAACGAAAATATACAGAGAAAAGAAATAAAGATCTTCACGTGATTCTTATTGACTTAGAAAATGAATAAAATATAGCTCTTATAGATAAAATATTTGTGTACTAGTTATTATTTGTGCATAAAGGCATAGTGTACCAAAAAATGATAAACAACAAACATATTTGTATTCATATCCAAAATAAAATCACAAACATAAAGAAGAGATAAAAGAATTTAATCGGTTTGTAATGGGGGGAAGAGGTGGTGGTAGGAAACGGTGATGGTTGTCGTGGGTGACAATAACTGTGGTGGCGGCGAGGGCGATGACGGTGGTAGTGGTGGTGATGGCGGCGGTGGTGACGGTGTTAACGATAGTGGCGGTGGTGGCGACGATAGTGGTGGTGGTGTAGAGGTAGTGGTATGGCGGTTTCAAATATTATTATTTTTTTAAAATACTTATGAGAAATAATTTATAGAAGTACTTTTAAAAAATCACTCCAAACATACCTTTAGGGTCTTATTTTTTCTATTAAATTTAGGGTGTTAATATTAACCGTTAAATTAACTTTAAAATAAAATTTAAAATGATCTCAACAGCGAATAGCAAAAATCATTTTATTTATCTTTTGAAATTTGAACTGTAAGCTACTTTATTATATAGATTATAGAGAAAGATAGAGTGACAAATGTATAGCTCAACAAGATTACGAATATTACACCCTGAAAGATACCATGTTCTGGATGGATCCAGCTGAAAAAGCCTTTTGCTTTATATCAGTAAAGCGTTCTCCACTCTCTAGTTTTTATAACTTGGTGCTCATTTTGATACGAAACAAACTGTGGACGGTTATGCATTTTGAAATGAAAATATATATTCTATAGATAATGATAGACTGGTCAGACAATGGAACTAAAGGTTAGGACCATATGATGTGGTTCTGAGATTGCTAAAGAGGGTCAAACTGAGATTGCTAAAGAGGGTCAAATTGAGATTGCTAAAGAGGCAGATATGTTCTTGAAGATGGAGTACTTTCCCAGCAGCAAGAAATGGGGCTGATTGAGTCTTCGTTAGTTTCTACCTTTGCAAGTAGGGATAGATGAGTCCCAACTCAGTTCAAAATTTTATGCAGAAGCTCTCATCCAACAAGGGGTATCAGGATTTGGCTAAAGATGGGGAGGAGCAATGTGAACGGGTTTCGAAAGACTTTATATCCACTTCTAAAAGTCTCTTAGAAAAGATTAACAAAGCTGAAAAGAAGAAGATGAAAAAGGAGGAGAAAACTAAAAAGGCTAATTTGTTCACACAGAGACGGTATGAAATTCATATGAAGGAGAAGCAAAAAATTCTTTACGATGGGTTACAAAATACAACGGAAGTTGAGACATCCCATACAAAATATGATTCACTTGTAGAGGAGGAAGCAATGCGTATTATTAGGTAAAAATCCAAGGCTAGACCTTCAAAATACCTATAAAAAAAAACCCTAAGGATTTATTTAGAAGGTATCAGAGTTGTTTTTGTTTTTTAATTTTTTTCAAATGAAGATCTTATGGAAATATGCCACGGGAGTGCATTATGCAAAATGAACAATTTTTCATGGATAAAGCAAGGTTGGCTAGCAGGTTTAGGAGTGTCCTAAACGTTTTAGCAAGAAAAATTGGTGAATGAGAGTGGATGCAAAAAGTCATTGGACCATGGATATTTTGGTATTGGACAAAGGGGTGGATTTTTTTATTTATTTATTAAAGCATGGTGGAGAATGCAGCTTCTTAGCAAAAAAGTATGCTATGGAGATAATCATGTTTTTTTATTTACTGGAATTTTTTGGACAAAGTGGAGTATGGGGGGGGGGTGGGGCTTCTCTTCTTTTGATGTAGTTACTGTAAGTATTCACTCCCTTTGGAATGCTTTGAATGGAAAATATGTCAGTGGAGAAAGGGGGCCACTTGGTGGAAAATTTCTTTGGAATGATAGACATATAGTCTTTCCAAGTGGTGGGTCATTGTGGATTCTTTGGAATGGGCTTCCCGTCGGCATGCCAATGGAGGAGGTCTTTGAGTGATTCATTGTGAAATTTCTACATAAATTATGTTAAGGGATTCATTGTGGATTACATTAGTTGCTTGTTTCATTCTAAAGTAAGACTTCTTAGTTATTATTATGTAAAGTGAGTAAGGTTTTTGTCCTCTTCATCTTTATATTTTGGGTATTAATAAAAGCTAGTCATTCAAGTCAGTGTTCTCTTCGTCTTCAAAGACTAATAATTATCAATTAAGAAAAAGACAAGCTAAATAATTGACTAGATTTAGTCTCCAAGACCAACCCAAATATCATGTAAAGGTTTAGAGCATTCATTCAAAGATACATGATTAGTTAGTTTGGGCAATTTCTTCTCCCCCTATAAATCATTAACGGAAATATAATCTTCAACATATCTACTAGTTACTTGCATAAGCATTGGAGAAGCAAGCCAAAGGAACTTCCACTAATGTTCTTGTCATTTCAATTGTTGTACTTTTTATGCAAGGACTAGAGTTCAGTTGTAGCATAGCAGGTCACTCCAATGTAAATTCTATAGAGAGTGAGCGTAAAGCTGTTCTTAAATTCCGAAAAAGCCTCACTGATGAATCAAATCGCGTGTCGTCGTCGGTCAGAGAAGATTGATGTAAATGGAAGGGAGTTGGGTGCAGTACGGAAAGAGGCCTTGTCCTTGGGCTTTGTTGACAATAATTTCAGTCTTTGTATATTTGTGATAGAAAAAATAAAGATAACATAACTTAGTTTTTAGGAATAATTTTTTATACATGTATTCCATAATTTCAACATACATATAGGTTGCTAGATACATCTTGACCACTCACTTTCCTAGAATATTAATCACATAATAAGACCAAGACTCATCCACTTATATTTCCAAGTCAGCTAAATACACTTATTAGAAATTATAAGCAACTACATCAAGGACCTCTAAGGATTATCTAATATGCTATTTTTAACACTCCTTAATGATTTGTTCCTATATTCCCAACATGTCTCTTAAAAACTTGAATTTGCCTTTAAGAAGAGCTTTGGTAAAAATGTCTGCCACTTGATCTTCAGTCTTATCGGATAAAGTGATACTTGATTGCAATGTGCTTAGTTCGATTATAATAGACGAGATTCTTTACTATGACTGTAGTTAATTTATTAACACACAAGATTGGAATTGCTTCACCTTACTTTTAACCAATATTTTTCATGATTTTTTTCAACCAAATTGCTTTAGAAGTTGCCAACAATCCCAAAATATATTCAGCTTCAGTTGATGATCGTGCCACACTTTATTGCTTCTTTGACACCCATGAAATCACATGGGAAACAAGTGAGAATGTAGAGCCCGAAGTGCTCGTCATATCGTCAATGTTTCCGGCCCAATCACCATCACAAAATCCAAGTAATTTAACATCAACTTTTCTTCCAAACATAATCCCAAAATCAAGTGTTCATTAAATATATTTCAACACTCTTTTCACTGTCCTAAAATGAATTTGGCTTGGTTTAAGCATAAATCGAGATAATAAACTTATAACATATACGATGTCCAAGCTTAACTATTAAGTACAAAAGGCTTCCAACCAAGCTTCTATAAAATGCTGCTTCAACTTCTTTAGTTCCATCATCATTTAACAACTTTTTATTCACAACCAAGGTATAGCCACCTATTTGCAATTTCTCATTCTAAATTTTTCAGTGAGAGTTTTTGCGTACTTTATTTGGCAAATAAAAACTTCATCTTTTTGTTGATAAATTTTAATGCCCAAGAAGTAATGTAAAAGTCTCAAATAACTCATTTCAAATCTTTTAATCATCTCACTTTTAAAATCTTCAATCATTCTTTGATCATTCCCGGTAAAAAATCAAGTTATCAACATAAAGTGACACAATGAGAATACTGGTACCTTGCATTTTAATGTACAAAGTTGGATCACTTTTGCTTCTTTGAAATCCCTTTGCATTGAAGTAGAAATCAATCTCACTATACCATGTTCGAGATGCTTGTTTCAGCCCGTACAATGCCTTTGTTCGCTTGTACACTTTTCATTCTTCACCGTTTACCGCAAAGCCTTGAGGTTGCTCTGCATAAACTTTTTCTTTCAACACGTTATTCAAAAATGTTGATTTTACATCTAATTGATGAAGAAATCAACCCTTTGTGAAGCAAGAGCAATAAGAAATTTTATTGTATCAAGTTAAACAAAATAAACAAAAGTCTCTTGGTAATTTACACGGGGTTGTTATGAATACCCCTTTACTACAAGTCTTGTTTTAGTTTTCTAAATTGAATCATCTAGATTAAGCTTTATTTTGTAAATCTACTTCATCCCAATGACTTCTTTATTCTTTGACTTTCCACCAATTCTCAAGTGTTATTTTTCTCAATTACACGAATTTCAACTTCCACTGTATTTTACCAAGCATCTTCTTTTATTGTTTCTTTAAAACTTTTAGGTTCTGCCACACAAAAATTACTTCTAGTATACACATAACTAAAACTTCTCATTTTCCTTGGAGTTGAACTTGGAGATAAAGTGCTTGAACTTGTGGAAATAGAAAGAGATGAAGGAGAGTTAGGTGTTGGAGACATTTGTGGTAGAACTTCAACTTCTTCATTTTCATGCTCAAACTCAAAGCTTCCATAATCTTTATTTGTTACAACCACTTGATTTTGTACATTCTTTTCTTTCCAATTCCAAAAGTCCTTCCCATAAAGAGGATATCTCTATAAATAATCACTTTATTTCTCTTCAAACTAAAGAGTCTATAACCATTTGATTTAGAGCTATAACCCACAAAATACATTTTTCACTACTTTCATCAAACTTGTACCTCACTTCTTTAGGAATATATGCAAAACAAATGCACCCAAAAAACTTTAAGCGGTTCACCAACGGCTTCCTTCCACACCATGTTTCAATTGGAGTTTGATTTTTCGAAGCTTTCCTTGGACATCTATTCATCAAGTAAATCATTGTGTATATCGATTCAGTCCAAAATGATTTAGTTAACCCTTCTCATAAACCATTGATTTAGTCATCTCAACAATGGTTCTTTTCTTTCTTTCGATCACTCCATTTTGTTGTGAATTATACTCAACCATCAATTATCTCTCCATACCAATGTCTTCACAAAATTTATTGAATTTATTAGAGTTGTACTCACCACTTCTATCACTTCTTAAAAATTTAATGTAATATTCACTTTGTCTTTCAACAAACATATGAAACTTTTTAAATACTTGAAAATTTTTGGATTTTTGTCTTGTAAACCTAAGTAATTATTGTAAAATCATCAAAAACGATTATGAAGTATTTGCTACTTTCATGAGAAAGCGTTCTTAATGATCCTCATTCATCGGTGTGAGCAAGCTTCAATAGTTCTCCAAACTTTTTCTTTTGGAAAAAGATCTTGATGATGCTTTCCAAGTGCATATCTTTCACAAACTTCTTTAATTTCTTGTATAGATGATAATTCATAAATCATGTTCTTTTGTTGTAGTATCTTCAAGGTTTGAAAGTTCAAGTGCCCAAATCTTCTATGTCAAAATCAAGATTCATCAACAACTTTCATCTTCAAATAAACATTGTTTGAATATTGCAGAAAATTTCTATTTTTCTTCATCTCAATTTTCTTCATAACTTGTCTTTTCTCTCCACAGCCATAAATCTTGTAAGAGTTGTCTTCAAACACCAAGGAACACTAATGCTCTACAAATTGATCAACACTTAATAAATTTTGTTTTAAGTCTGGTACTAACAAGACATCTTGGATGTATCTTATTCCTTTCTTTATTTCAATGACAACAGTTCCATTATCTTTTGCTTGAACCATGACACCATTTTTCATCCTTACTTGAAAATTAGAAGTAGTGTCCATGTTCACAAAAATATTATCATCACTGGTCATGTGGTTATTACAACAACTATCAAGATACCAAATATAGTTCCTTTGCTCGGACATTGCTTGACAAGCACATAACATGTTTCTACTATTTTCTTGTTCTTCAAAAAAATTAGTTTGTTGATTATTTTTGAACCGATAATCTTTTTGCAAATGACCAAACTTTTTGTAATTAAAACATTAAAGCTTTCCACAAAACCAACAATCTTTATCAACATGACTTGATATTTTGCAAATTCCACATTTTATTGAGTGGATTCTTCATTTGATCTTCTTTCAAAATTTCTTCTTTCATCTTCCTCATTCTCTTCTTCTTTCAAATTTTCCTCATTTAAAAGATTAACCATTAGATTGATTAGAACTCGACAATTCATGGAATTTTGGAGTCAACATTAAGCTTGGTGGTGATAGCAGTGGTGGTAATGATGGCGCGGTGGGGTGGTGGAAGTGATGATAGTTCGTGGTGGGACAGTGGGTGTGGTGGAGGTAGTGATTGTTGTAACAGAAGTTATGATGAGGTGGTGGTGGTGGGGCGGTTCTAGGCTGTTCTAAACACTATTTTTTTTTTAAAAAAAATACTTATAATAAGTTATAAGTCCTAAAAACACTTTTAAAAAGTCACCTCAAACACATCTTATGAGTCTATTTTTCCTATTAAATTTGTAGTGTTAATATTAGCTGTCGGATTAACTTTAAAGTAAAATTTAAAGAGATCTTAACCGCGAAAAATAAAAGTCATTTTATTTATCTTTTGAGAATTGAATTATATTATATTTTAGTATATATATTTGAGAACATGAGATCATTTTGTTCAAATGATTAAGTGAGTGGGGTTATGGTACAATTTGTTGTACTTATATATGTATTAAAGTTTATTTCTTATATATAAACCACGAGACTTATTTTCACCCCTCATTAGAGGTAGTTATTCTCCACGTGTTAGTCATACTCATACATATATTTAATATTTTTCAAGTGAGAATCATGGTGAGTAGTAAGTCCACAAATAAATAAGAGCTTAAAAGACTTGAAGATTTATTCTATTGTAGGTCTTTAGAAATAAGTGCCATTTATGGTTTTAAGATAATTATTTAAATGTTTTGAGAACAATGTTGTTCATGTTTAGAGTTGTAAACCTTATGGTTTGATTATAATTTTACATGGGTTTAATAATAATGTTGGTGATGTTTAGTTGTTCATATGATATTCATTAAGTAAGTGGATTGAATCACTTTATTATTTATTTTTCACTATATTTGGTACTTATTGTAAGAAATTTTAATGATTCGTACATAAAATTTAGAACACCTAATATTCAAGATTTATGTCATATACAAGATTTAGAACATACCTGTATGAGCCATAATACTCGATCTCTATTCTTACATGAAATTTAGAACACCTAATATTCAAGATTTATGTCATATACAAGATTTAGAACATACCTGTATGAGCCATAATACTCGATCTCTTGATTGCTTTCTTGAAAAGGCAAGGTCTTTCTCTTCTTCTTCAAAATCAATAGGCGGCTATCAATGGGACAAACCAATTTAGGGTTATGAAGAGGAGAGGGGACCTAGCCTGTATTTATAATGAAATCTAATAGGCCCTCCCATTACGGGCCACAATTAGATTAAGGCCTACACTTAACCGCCTCAACCACACCAATTAAAAGATGTACATAAGCCCATCAAAATATATCACTTAATAATATTGGGCTCATCTCATTGGACCATAAATTCAGCCCGTTTTTCACAAACTAAAATTAACTATCAATTAATAGAAGTCCAATATAGGAAAAATTCCAACATTCTCCCACTTGGACAACATTAATTATAGTCAATAAAATATATATATATATATTTTGAAAAACGACTCTCGGGCTAATCAAACAAAACTCAATGTGACCACAATAAAAAATAATATGGTCATGAGACAACATCTCAGACACAACCCGGTCCAATAAAACTATTATTTTCGAACCATGGCGGCCTTTACATCCTTTATTGACATAGGACCAATCTATGATTACAAAAAATAATAATTCTATTGACATGGATCAAGATGTGGTATTGTAGTAAGAAAATAACATCTCAATATGTGATCTGATAAACATGTTATTTTCATTATCAGTTCTCCAAATGATTTCTCTTTAACAACATGCTTCAACAATAAGCTAGAGAAATTTATTAGCTTCAACAATAAGCTAGTATGTCTCCAAACTTAAAATCACAAGATTTTCTCAAATGGTGTAATCGGAGACATACTCAATTGACAAAACAGTCATACTTAAGACATACACCAAACCTTAAGATTTTGTATAAAATGACATGTTATAAATGTGCACACATATAACATAGCAAAAGCATCATGCTAACAATAAGGATAATCATCCAAATATTTATTATTCATCAAATAGATGTATCTCAACCATAATGAGTATCAAATATTACATATAAAATTGAATCAATATTAAAGTTATTAATACATAAATAAACTCCCACTAACCAAGTACATCAAAAGACCCCAAAATACCCATGTTATCAACATGTTTCTTGAAAATTATAGGTCTCAGTCCCTTGGTTAAAGGATCAACAAGCATTGATTCTGTATCAATATGTTCGATCACAATATCACCTTTCTTCACAAGATCCTTAACAGAAAAGATATTTAATTTCCATATGTTTAGACCCACTAGAATGTTTGTTATTCTTTGAGAAGAACACAGCTGCACTATTATCACAATAAATTGTTAGTGGCCTAGAGATGGAATCAACAATCATAAGTCCTGAAATAAAATTCCTTAGCCATATAGCTTGTGTTGCTGCCCCATAACAAGCTACAAATTCAGCTTGCATAGTAGAAGAAGCTGTGAGGGTTTGTTTAACACTCTTCCATGCTATTGCTCCTCCAGCTAACATGAAAATATATCCTGAAGTGGATTTTAAATCATCTGGACACCCAGCAAAATCTGAATCTGAGTAACCAATCACTTCAAGACTATCAACTCTCCTATAAACAAGCATGTGATTTTTAGTTCTTTGCAAGTATCTCATAACTTTCTTAGCTGCCATCCAGTGATCTAATCCTGGTTTAGAAAGATATCTGCCAAGAACACTAACTGCAAAAGCAATGTCAGGCCTGGTACAAACCTGTGCATACATTAAACTGCCAACAGCACTTGCATAAGGTATATTTTTCATAGACTCCTCCTCAAGATCATTCTTGGGGCATTGATTTAAACTGAATTTATCACCTTTCACAACAGGTACATCCCCAAACTTACAATTATGCATATTAAATCTTTCAAGCACACGATCTATATATGCTCTTTGAGAAAGTCCCAACAACCCACGACTTCTATCTCGATGAATCTGAATGCCTAACACAAAAGATGCTTCCCCAAGATCTTTCATGTCAAATATTTTGCACAACATTTTCTTAATCTCATGAAGTAAGCCCAAATCATTACTTGCAAGCAAAATATCATCAACATAAAGAACAAGAAAAATATATTTACTCCCACTGACCTTAAGATATATGCATTGATCCATCTTGTTCTCAACAAAACCAAGAGAACTTACTATCTCATCAAATTTTAAGTACCACTGACGAGAAGCCTGTTTCAGACCATAGATAGATTTCTTCAACTTGCACATTAATTGTTCTTTCTCATTCTCCTTAAAACCTTCAGGTTGCATCATATAAACTTCTTCACTAAGCTCACCATTCAGGAAAGCTGTCTTCACATCCATCTGATGAAGTTCTAGATCAAAATGAGCCACTAATGCCATAATGATCCTGAAAGAATCTTTAGTAGAGACAGGTGAAAAAGTTTCATTAAAATCTATTCCTTCCCTTTGGCTATACCCTTTTGCTACCAGTCTAGCCTTAAATCTTTCAACTTTACTTTTGGAGTCCATTTAGTTTTAAACACCCATTTGCAACCTATGGGTTTACATCTCTCAGGAAGTTCTACAAGCTCTCACACTTCATTGTGTGCCATAGAATGCATCTCATCTTTCATGGCATCTATCCACATATCAGACGGAGAATAAGTAATAGCATCTTGGTATGTTACAGGATCAACAATATCACTAATATCATAATCACTTTCTCCAAGGTATACATAATATTCATCAGAAATAACAGGTTTCCTTGGTCTTGTAGACCTTCTCAAGGAAATTTCAGTAGCAGGCTCTAAAGGCTGAGTAGCCTCAATAGGAACAGAAGGATCAATTGCAGGAACATGGGGATCAATCACTGGAGTAGGAAAATTAACAACAGGAGCAGGTATAATATTTTCTTGCACAACAGGTAAAGGAATAGAAACAAATTTATCTTGTTCATACTCACTAATAGGCTGCATGCAACCAATATCAGCAACATCAAACTCCAGAAATTTTGCTGTTAAGGACTCAACAATTTTAGTACCACTTATAGGAGAATAGAACCGGTATCCTTTTGAATGTTCTGGGTAACCTATGAAAAAACAACGAGTGGTTCTAGGATCAGTCTTTTTCTCAAAAGGGTTATAGATTTTGACTTCAGTAGGACAACCCCAGACTCGAAAATGGTTAAGGCTTGGTTTCCTATTGGTCCATAATTCAAAAGGTGTTTTTGGAACAGATTTACTAGGAACTCTATTAAGAATGTATGAAGCCGTTTTAATGGCTTCTCCCCAAAGATAATCAGGTAAGTTACACCTACTCATCATGCTCCTCATCATGTCTTTAAGGGTGCGATTACGCCTTTCAGCCACACCATTCTGCTCGGGACTACCAGACATGGTATATTGGGCAACAATCCCACAATCTTGCAAGTACTTGGCAAACGGTCCCAAATACTGCCCAGACACTCCATGTTTTCCATAATACTCACCACCACGGTCAGACCTAACAATTTTGATGACTTTCCCTAATTGTTTCTCTACCTCAGTTTTGAAAATTTTAAACTTTTCAAGAAAATCAGATTTCTCATTAATTAAATAAATATATCCATAACGAGAGAAATCATCAATAAATGTAATAAAATATTTATTACCACACAAGGTACGTGAGTAAGGTCCACTGATGTCAGTGTGAATGATTTCTAAAAGATTTAAACTGCGAGTTGCACTTTTCTTCTTAGTCTTGGTTAATTTACCCCTAATACAGTCAACACAAGTTTCAAGGTCTCCAAAATCAAGGGGAGGAAGAATATCATTCTTTATTAATCTTTCCACTCTTTCTCTAGAAATGTGACCCAAACGTTTATGCCACAATTGTGAAGATTTTTCTTTAATGAGAGGTCTTTTAAATACAACATTCACAGTATTTGAAAGATCATATTCATTATTGGTAGCCAAGCACACACTATAGAGACCATTTGATAAAACACAATGACCAACAATTTTGGAGTTTAAAAACAATTGAGTTTTACCATTATTAAAATTAAAACAATATCCAATTTTATCGAGCAAAGAAACTGAAATCAAATTCCGCCTAAATGACGGTACATAAAAAGTATTTTCTAAAACAAGTTGAAAACCAGTGTCTAAATTCAACCTAACAGTTCCTATGAACTCAACATGGACTTCATTATTATCTCCTACTTTAAGCTTGGCTTCCCCTTCACTTGGCCTCCGTTTGCATGTGAATCCCTGCAGAGTCATGGCAACATAAACAGAAGCCCCACTATCAATCCACCAAGAATTTAATGAGACATTAACAAAATTGGATTCAAAGCAAACAAAAGCTAGTGATAGTGAATTACCTTCTTCTTTATTCTTCTTTTCTAACCAAGACTTGAATCGAGTGCACTCACTTTTCTTATGACCTCTTTTCTTGCAAAAATAACACTCGACATCCTTAATGACAGCCTTAGGACCTCCCACATTTTGACCAGTACCATGCCTTTTAAAATCTCGACCATTCTTTGGAGCATGATGATTAGATTTTCTATTATTTCCCTGATACCGACCTTTGAAACTAGATTTAGGCTGAGAAACAAATAAGGCAGTTTCACTCTTTTCTTTTCTAAGTTTTTCTTCCTCAGAATCACACTTGGAAATAAGGTCATTTATTGTCCAGGACTCATTTTGGGTATTGTAGGCAGTTTTGATTTGACTAAATTCAGGAGGCAAAGAGTTAAGAGTGTGATGAACAATGAAATCATCAGGAATAACAATTTTGAAGGCTTTGAGTTTGGTTTGGACATGGACCATTCTAAGAATATATTCCCTAACACCACCTACATTGTCATATTTCATACTCGTTAATTCATTCATTAGACCCCCAGCTTCAGTCTTATTGGATACCCTGTATCTCTCTCCTACAGCGGTGAAGAACTCCTTAGCATTCTTGGTTTCAGGCAAGCCACTCATCAGGTGTTCAGAGATAGACCTCTTCATGGCAATCATACTCAACCTATTAGATTTCTCCCACTTTGCATAAAGTTCTTTTTCATCAGGGAAACTCTCACTAGTAGGTTTAGCAGGTTCATTCTCTTTCAAGGCAAAGTCTATATCAGCAATTCCCAGGGCAAACTCAATATCTTGCTTTCATCTCTTATAATTAGAACCAGTCAAGACTTCAATGTTGGCATTATTACTATTTACAGCAAAAGAAACTGTACATGGCAACGAGAATATAAACAATTAGCAAAATTGGACAATAAATATATAAAATATGCTTTGAACATAATAAGTCATATTTTATCAAGAGAGTCCAAATACATCACTACAAACTCCCGTTTGGGCAGAGAATGCAATATGCTATAGGTCCTTTCTTTCATGAAACTAACCAATGAGAATGCTCAAGTTTTGAAAAATTTATCCCCTTTGGGCAGATAAACCTGCTAGACTATCGCACCTCTACCACAATGTTTCATGACATCTCCAAATTACAATACACAACAACCCCCTTTGGGCAGGTAATTGTATATTATAATTTAGATAATCCCGTAACAAAAGTATGGAAAAATTTATAAATTTCAATAAATGAACCACTTTGGTGGCAACCATCCATCTTAACTTATAAAATTTTTCAAATCGGGATATTTTAATAAATTGCCCATAATTAAATATCATGTGATCAATCAATATGAGGTACTAATCAATATGTATCTCTTTAGATCACCAATCATCAATCGTTGCATTCAAGTCTTAATTTTATTTTTTACTATTAAAATTAAATAATTTAAATTAACATGTCAACATTGAATGAATAATATGTAGATCATATAAAAACAAATTTATCGTACAAATCACTACGGACTAAAATTAGATTTGTACAAATACTCTCTACAAATTATAACAATTCAATCAAAGTAAATTCAACATGAAAACAAATAATTTGTATGGGTAAATCTTATGTCTATTCGTCAACAAGACTCATAAATAACTAATAATTATTTAATAAATTGACCAAATATATGACATAATCAAATAAAATAGCAACCCCACCATTTAATATAGCACAAAAACTGAACAAAACAACTATATACAATTTGCAGAGAAGAATAAAGAATATATAAAAAAAAAAAAGTAATGACTTTTCAAACTTCAAAAGCAAAATCCGTTTACTGCCATATTTTTTTTTTGATCAAGATGTGTACTGCCGTTGGAGTTCCAAAATTCAAGAAGCGAGACATTCAATTATAGCCGCCAACCATTCAAGAAAATTATAAAACAATATCTTGATGATAATCAATTATAGCCGCCGAATCAATATGATGTTTGCCTTTCTTTCTTTTTTTTTACTGTCATGTATACGCCATATTGATAGATGTACAGTAACTTTTAATCAATAAGACAATGAATAGTAACGAAAAAAATCGAACACTAAATTCGATGAAAATTAGCAATTTAATTATACATGAATTTTATCGGGTTCTAAATTCATATACGATAGGCTCTGATACCACATGTAAGAAATTTTAATGATTCGTACATGAAATTTAGAACACCTAATATTCAAGATTTATGTCATATACAAGATTTAGAACATACCTGTATGAGCCATAATACTCGATCTCTATTCTTACATGAAATTTAGAACACCTAATATTCAAGATTTATGTCATATACAAGATTTAGAACATACCTGTATGAGCTATAATACTCGATCTCTTGATTGCTTTCTTGAAAGGGCAAGGTCTTTCTCTCCTTCTTCAAAATCAATAGGCGGCTATCAATGAGACAAGCCAATTTAGGGTTATGAAGAGAAGAGGGGACCTAGCCTGTATTTATAATGAAATCTAATGGGCCCTCCCATTACGGGCCACAATTAGATTAAGGCCTACACTTAACCGCCTCAACCACACCAATTAAAAGATGTACATAAGCCCATCAAAATATATCACTTAATAATATTGGGCTCATCTCATTGGACCATAAATTCAGCCCATTTTTCACAAACTAAAATTAACTATCAATTAATAGAAGTCCAATATAAGAAAAATTCCAACACTTATGATATAAAAGTTTAATTGGTTAAACCCTTAGTGGCAAGCCTGTTGCCCACTTGATCCGGGTTGGGGGCACGACATAACGGTTATGGCTCAAAATTGCCATATTATAAAGGAGACAAATTATTATTTTTAATGGTGTAAGAATTGAAAATACCTTGGATAGCTTCTGCCATATTTCTGTTGAAGGAGGCCAGAATAGACCAAACATATTCGAGGATAATTTTTCTTTTTTTAAACTCGATGTTATTCCATTACATAATTTCAACAAAAACCACTCCATCACCAATGCATGTTTTCTTTACACAAAAAATGGTAATTTATGTGTTCTTGGTTTTCCGTTGCATCAGCCAACAACCCCACTGTTGCCCTTATCACTAACACGATTGCCACAACCACCTCTATCCCTTATTCCACCACCACTATCACCACAACCACCACCCCCTCTACTGCTGTCATCATCACCACCAATTCCTACCACCACTATCAACAAGTGTTCCTGTTTGCAGCTAAAGTGCCTAGCAAGCGGTAAGATAGTACTGAGTCCTCATCTTCAATTCCACCCCTTTAACACATGGCCACTCCAGCACCAAGCGAGTGTTGAGCTCTAAAGTTGCCTTTTCTTTCAATTCAACAACTACAACATCTCAACCGTTAAGTGAGCCTTTGGGTTTTGCTATGCAATCAAGATTCTGACCATTTTGAGAAACAAAGGGGTTTGTTCAACCAAATTCCATACCATAACGTCAAAGACGATTTAGAAATTTTTTTTTGAATGCAATTATATTGGTCATCTATGGATCACTCAAGTCTCTCTGATCCAATTGCATTGCAATAATTGAGGTTAGGATGTTATCCCAATTTTTCTTTTGGTAGGCCCGTCTTACAATTATAAAACTTAATCGATGTGAAATTCAAATTAATATTGATTGTACGTAGTAGAATGGAAGGAATTAAGGGAAGAGGAGACTACGAGGAATGAATGGGTTGATAAATAATTTGGAAGAAGAAAGAATTTCCTAGAATGGTATGACCATGGATGGTTGTAGATCATGGTCGCATGGGTCCGCCCAAATAATAAAAACTATATAATATTATACCAATTCTCTATTGTTTCACTTAGGTTTGTTTATGGTTAATATTTTTTAGAATACAAAAAGTTTTTTGCTAAGTAACATTTTTAGTTTTTTCTTACAAATGTCCTGTCAAAAGTTTAATCGAGGTGATGATGCTTAATGTATGGCACCCCATAAAAGATTGACCAATATACCCGCATGGATGAGTTGCAGGAACCCAAAAGGAGATTGAACACCTGTAGATCGGTGTGGTTGAATGATCTAACCACCCACCCCGGGCTAGTTGGAAGAGCTTGCCCTGGGGCATACAAGGAACCATACTTTCTCCAAAAGGAAAGCCACGTTACTCTTGCAATTAGGAAATAATTGATTCCAGCGATTAGTTAGGCGCTCACTCCTGCAATCAAGGAGAGACAAGCTCCAACGCTCCAACAATATTTGGAAGAAGATCTCGGCAAACAAGGGAAATTAACGATTGTTCAATTATAAATATCACTTTATGCCAAAAAAGCAAACTGTAACCCATTGATTTCCAAGAAAAAACAAACAACTTTCCCGCCCTGAAGCAAGAGATTACGTTCGAGTGAATAAGTCAGGCTTTGCAGCTGGTTGAATCACTATAATCTTCGCTTCCTTCTAACGTTTGACTACTTCCCAGATAATCGTCATAACTTGAGCTCTCCAGCTCACTTCCACAGCTCACCCTAACACATATACAAACCTCGAACACATCAATTAGCAACTAGTCCATATTTTGGACTAGAACACCATTAGATGAGGGGCTACAGGAAGACTCATCCGTGAGAGCCTCTGAAAGGAGGACTCGTTCAGCGTTCTTTAAGACATTAATTGTTGAGTGATGGCATGATTGTTTTTCATAGACATTAATCGTTGAGAAATACTAACTAAGCAACTCAAATTTGAAATTTCAAATGGCATTCCGAAATTAATAAAAATTATTGGATCAATGAATCACATTTAAAAAAAAATTATGAAATTTTTTCATTCATTTTAGATCTAAATTTGAATTGCATTCTCTTTCCGGTAAAACAGAAAAGTTACAAAACTGGCTAAGCTATGGAGAATAGAGAAAAATAAAACCAAATACGATGAAACAAGTGGGATGGTTTCTTGTACGGCATAGAGTTATTTTATTATTATTAGGTGCTGGAGCAGGTGAAATGTTGCTAACATTCACTTTCTTTTATGAATACAAATAGACTGCCAAGAGCAGGATGACCTTGCATGTCCTTTTTATACGTGCCCTCTATTATTATTTTTTTTCTCTTTCTTTTAATGCCTCGATACTCGTAATATAATTATATTATAATTGGTCTGCTTATATGGACACATCATTGCATATTAAAAAGTTATTAAGACTTAATCAATCGAATTTGGACCCTTCAATTTTAAATCTTTTTAAATTTGGTAGAGTTGGTAATTTTTATCACGACAAAAACTCAACACATGATTAATGGTTGCAATTGACTAATTATCCACATGAATTCACAAAAGACAGGACTAATCAACAATAATAATAAAAAAAAAATGACAAGTTGTAATTCAAGGTGAATAATTCGATTTTAACATGACAATTTACTAACTGGTGTTGAATTATTTGTTTGCATTTTCCCTGTGTCTTGATTGGTTATTGTATTAATTCTTATAGATAGAGAATTTTTTTTTGTTTCATTTATCCAACAAATGGATCATGTGGAATTTTAGTTTATTAGGTCTATGGGTGATAGGTTTTGTTGAGAGAGAATGTACCTTACTTATAAGTTTTAATTTATACGGTAAGTGTGCTGACCAGAACACGACACAATTAATAAACATACTATTTGAGTGTCGAATGATCTATACAATTTATCTGAAAGATTAAGTTAAGATTAATTAATATTCAATAAAAAATTCAAAATAAAACGATCAAAATACAACATAAGACGAGTCATCTTGTGGTGGAGCATGAATCGAGTCGTCTTATGTTGTATTTTCTCATCTAAAAATCATAAAACTTCAATAAAATGCTATAAAATAAAACAAAATCATAAAACTTTTCATATTCTTGTAGTGGAGCATGAATCAAGTCGTCTTTCAAACATTTACCTATGAAATTTCGTTTTATTTCTCCGCTAAAAATGACCTTTACCAAGGAAATTGAAATTTCATAGGTAAATGTTTGAAATTACCTCGTAATAAATTACATTTTGCGAAGAATTTTTAAGTATTTTTTAGAAATATTTCCTCGACAAAAGCCTTATTTGTTGCAGTAATTATTAATACTTTCATCATGAATAGTTCAATTTAGAGGATTGGATGTGGTTGAGAGACCCAGAGAAATCTAACATTGAAAAATGAGGGGATTGTGCTCCCAATTGATTGGCCTTACCTCTTCTTCTCTGCCTTTGTTATTGTCCTTCTGTGTGTTGAAAGATATGACGTTATTTTAATTGCAGTAGGACTATAAAAAGGCTTCACCCTTTGTTATTTGCCCCAAGAGACTTTGCTTTGAAGTGAATACAGAGAGAGATCCAATGGCAACTGTTGGTAAACCTCATGCAGTTTGTATACCATATCCGGTTCAAAGCCACATAAAAGCAATGCTGAAACTAGCAAAGCTACTCCATGCCAAAGGGTGTCATGTAACTTTTGTCAACACAGAGTTCAACCACAAGCGATTTCTAAAATCCGGGGGACCTAACTCTCTAAATGGGTTACCGGATTTTAAGTTTGAAACCATCCCCGACGGCCTTCCTCCATCTGACGTTGACGCCACTCAAGATCTCCCTTCTCTTTGTCTCTCAGTGAGAAAAAACTGTTTGGCTCCATTTGTCGATCTCCTCACAAAACTTAATAATACTGCTTCTTTGAACATCCCTCCAGTGACTTGCATTGTCTCCGATGGTTTTATGACATTCACCATAGATGCTGCTGAAGAACTTGGAGTCCCCATCATACAGTTTTGGACACTCTCTGCATGTGGTTTCATGGGCTTTTATCAATATCACAATCTCTTGGATAAAGGTTTTACACCTCTTAAAGGTATACGAGATAAGACTCATCTTTAAACAATTTGTTGGACAAAGAAGTTTATGCTACCAATTAAGGTAACCATTGTTATATGTATGCAGATGCCAGCTATCTAACAAATGGGTACTTGGACACCGTTATAGATTGGATTCCAGGTATGAAAGGTATACGTCTAAAGGATATCCCTACCTTTATACGAACAACTGATCCAAATGAAGTATTATTTAACGTCACCATGGAAGCTACACAAAGGTCTTCTAAAGCTTCGGCCACTATTGTTCAAACTTTTGATGCATTGGAGCCAAATCTCATAGATGCTCTCTCTTCTATGTTTCCCCATGTTTACACCATTGGCCCTTTGCAGTTACTTCTGAATCAGATATCCAAAGAAGATGGTTCGAATTCAATTGGATACAGTCTCTGGAAAGAAGAATCAGAGTGCCTTTCATGGCTCAATACCAAGGAACCCAGCTCTGTGGTTTACGTCAATTTTGGTAGTATAACAATCATGTCACCCAAAAAACTGGTTGAGTTTGCCTGGGGACTTGCTAATAGTAATCACTACTTCCTATGGATAATTAGACCTGATCTGGTTGTGGGCGATTCGGCAGTTCTACCTCCAGAATTCATGGAAATAACTGGAGAAAGAGGTTTTATAACAAGCTGGTGCCCGCAAGAACAAGTCCTCAATCACCCATCGGTAGGAGGGTTTTTAACTCATGGCGGGTGGAATTCGACTATTGAGAGTTTGTCAGCTGGAGTGCCCATGATTTGCTGGCCATTTTTTGGTGATCAACAAACCAATTGCAGGTACATGTGCACTGAATGGGAGATTGGCATGGAGATTGATAATGATTTCAAAAGAGAGGAACTGGAGAAGCTTGTAAGACAATTGATGGGAGCAGAGAAAGGCAAGAGAATGAAGAACAAGGCTCTAAAGTGGAAGCACCTGGCAGAAAAGGCTACTGGTCTAGATGGGTCATCCTCTTTGAACTTAGAAAATATGATCAAAAAATTTTCTCTGTCAGGAAACTAGTTCTCACAATAATGACTTTTGAAATAAAATGGTTTGTTAACAGTATTGAATCCTAGTTTAATCTCAAACCAGATCTCCTTGAAAGTTTTACTTCCAAGTTTACCAAGTGAAGATATTTAAAAAAGAGCAATGCTACATGAACTTAAAAACTAGACTTAAAAAATTGACTTGATAATCTCAACCATTGATTTTACTGTAGGTCCCAACATTTATTGGGACCTACTACCTATTCAATGGTTGGGATTATCAAGTCAATTTTTTAAGTCTAGTTTTTAAGTCCATGTAGCATTACTCTTTAAAAAATTTGCCGAACTTCTCACCCTGAGGTTAAAGATTCGAGTTTTAGAGTTCATATTAAGGTTCGGTGGTTGATCATTATGCTAACTTAGATAGATTCGTTCTCGAGAGAAGTAACATGCGTAGTCAGGAATCTCATGATCCTATCAATGAAGGTTTCTCGGGGTGGTTTTTGGACGTTCTCCTTTACCCCATCCCTTGAAAAAAAAAAAATTACTTCAAAAGAGAAACTTAAGTGTAGAAAAAGGGCAAGTGTGAGAATAAAAAGAGCCACGATTCTCTTTTGAACATGCAGCTGATTATTAGTTTAACGTATGCTTACAAGTTTTTTGTTAAATTACACTTACGTGCTTAATTACCAAGACAATGACTCTATAACCCCATAATGTTTTAGGAAAACGAATATTTTAAACTCCAAAATATTTTAAATGCTATAATTGAGGATCTAGAAACTCTGTTGTGGTTTGAATTTCAATAGAATGAATGTTGGTACAAAAGAATTTTCACATTTAGATAATGCGGAGAGAACAAAAAAATCACTGAAAGCTCATAATGTTTTGGTTGCTCTAGGTAATGTCAACATATCAAGAAAGACCGATGAAAGTGCATCAAAATCAATAGAATCCAAAGAAATAGAGTCAAATCCAAAAGAGATATCAGCCAATTACCTCACTAGTTAAGTGTTTAAACCAAGCAAAAAACTACAGACATTTACGTGAAATTCTTTCAAAAGGATCACAGAATAATTTTATATAAAATCTTAAGGTTTGATGTATATCTTAAATATAATTGTTTTGTCAATAGAATATGTCTCTGATTAAAGCATTTGAGAAAATCTTGAGATTTTAAGATTGAAGACATACTATCTTATTGTTGAAGTTAATAAATTTCTCTAACTTATTGTTGAAACATGTTGTTAATAAATAAAAATTATTTGGAGGACTGACAATGAAAATAACATGTTTTTCATCTCACATATTAAGATGCTATTTTTTTTACTATAATACCACATCTTGATCCATGTCAAAAAGATTATTATTTTTTGTAATCATGGATTGGTCCTATGTCAATAAAGGATGTAAAGACTGCAATGGTTCGAAAATAGTAGTTTTATTAGATCGGGTCATATTTGAGATGTTGTCTCATGACTGTATTTGTTTTATTTTGTGATCACATTAAGTTGTTATCTGAGTTAGAGTCAAATTTTCAAAAAATAAATTTTTATTTTATTTTTAAATGACTACAATTAATGTTGTCCAAGTGGAAGAATGTTGAAATTTTTTCATATTGGACTTCCATTAATTGATAGTTGAATTTGAGTTTGTTAAAAAAGGGGTGAATTTATGGTCCAATGAAATGAGGTCAATATTGTTAATTAATCTATTTTGATGGGTTTATGTATATAAAATGAGGTCGTTTGTTGCCTTCCAAATAGTCCACCTGCCATAGCCACTTTACTTAGAAGTTCCATAGTCTGTCGAAAGTTCCTCTGCTGCATCAAGATGGTAGAAGTCCATTAGGTGATCGAACTAAACGTTTCCTGTGCAACTCTGAATCCCAGCTACGAACCGAACCATACTCTATGGGTCCTCTCACATTTAAAAATCATGTGCTCTACTGATTCAACTTGGTTTTGGCAAATTGGGCAAACATGAGAAGTTAGACTCCTACCAATTCATATGTCAAGTTTAATATTGTATTAGATGGTCCTTATGTTTGAAAATCTATAAAATGATGTCTTGCATATATTGAGAAATACAAGTTGAAAAATCGGCAGTTCTATATTCTCTTGTCTCTTTGTAGTCTCTATATTTTTTTATATCCACAATATGTTATCAGCATGAGCATCTGCATCTCTTACCCTCATCAAAAGGTGGTTTGATTTTGAAATCGTTTGGAATTCGAAAACTTATATTTGATGCTATGTGGTAAGTAGTACTATTATAATCGATATTGTGTTTGTTTGTGTTTATCATATTGTCTTTATGTTGTCAATATTGTTGGACCATTATTGTGATGGCCTAAGTGCCTAAAGAGCTCACCCCCATTAGAGATGGCAGTAGACAGGAGAAAATTAGGGATTCGTTCAAACCCGTTCAATTTGGACTAGAGTTGGACAATACGTATTGTATAGTAGACATATACGGAGATACGATACTCATATAAACCCATGCGGGGATAGATGCAAGGATGGATTGACACTTCCGCCCCCACCCCCACTTGGACAGTTTCCCAAAAAATATCTATAGAAACCACTAGACCAACCCACCCATATTGGGGTTGCTGGTGGAGAGTCATTATACTCCTTTATGATAAAATTAATACTGCTTATATATTTGTCATGAACGAGGATGAAATTGGTCCATATTAATGGTGATGGTACAGTGGTAGGACCTTTAATTTCTGTGGCGTGGGATGTGTTATTTAGGATTTTTATTAGACAGGGATATGATGTTCTTTGTTAGGATTTTTTTTTTTTAAATTATAAAAATTAATTGTTATGGGCAAGACAAGGACGGTAATTAAAATTTACCCGCAGACTAGGATGTGAAAAAAAATTATCCCCATTAACAGGGTGGACAAAATTTTTATTAACAAAAAAGAGTGTGGAGACTACTCTCCCGTCCCCACCCCAGCCCACTGCCATCCATGAGTCCTCCATGCAGTATATCAATACTGGTTTTTCCTCTCGAGTAGGAAGTGAATCCTACGTCATTATATCTGTCACATGCTATGACTTAGTCACAGGACAAAATCACAAAATAATGTCCAAGTTGTCAATCAAATCTCATGCCCAGGGCATGCTCTTACTTTTATACCATGGCGATTTTTTCCCCCCATACGTATGCAGTTTATTGTGAAGCTTATAAGTTATAAGTGGGTTTCCGAAATGTTTAAGAGAGAATTGTGTTTTATACCCTAAACAATTTAAAAATTCTCACTCTGTATCTTTCAAGATTAAATTTTTTATATGAGTAATACTATTTAGACCTAAAAATCTGACATAATTTGCTGACTTAATGATGTGGTTTCATTGGAACCATTAGATTAACACCAAATTTCAATGTTTGATGGAGCCCACAGCCAATCCAATGGTCACAATGCATTAGGTCAGATTTTCAGGTCCCAATAACATTGCTCTTCTTATATTGCATCTTCAATGAATTAAAAGTGTTACAATATAATATTTCCGTTAGTGTTTGTTATTTATTATGTCAATATTAATGAGGTAAGTTTTAATACAATAAGCAACGGAAACGAACGAAATAACTACATTGCAACAATTTTAATATAGGGGTGTCCGCGAGCCGGGTTATCCACATGCCTCGTTAAAACTTTCGGTGTGCAAAGTGAGATTCTCCGTATATTTAAATATTGATTGTTGTTAAGAAACAGAAACTTATTTTTCTACACTCCAATCATCATTCTTACTTCTAAAGAGAAACTTAAGTGTTGCAAAAGGGCAAGTGTGAGAATAAACAGAGCCACAATTCTCTTTTGAACATGCGGCTGGTTATTGGTTTAACGTATGCTTACCATTTTGGTTAAATTGCATACATTTACCTGCTTAATTACCATGACAATGACTCTATAACTCCATAATGTTTCAGGAAAACGAATACTTTAAACTCCAAAATATTTTAAATGCTATAATCGAGGATCTAAAAACTCTGTTGTGGTTTGAAATTC
>CM042194.1:952429-964164 GCA_023539305.1 Ilex asprella | reverse complement strand
TCACTTTTTTCAACGGTTAAAACTTAAAAGATTTGAAAGTTCTACAAAAGGTCAAAATTAATTTTTCACAATTAAAGCCTAAAAGTCTACTCTCCTCTCCCCCCCTGGCAAAAAAAAGTAAAAAAAGTTCATACAACATAATTATGTATCTCTCTCTTGCAACCTAGATTAAATTGAAAATGTACATATTTGTTTAATTAGTAATATAATTTTTTAATATTTTTATTAATAGGATTAATTTAATGCAATTATTCTTTTTTATTGTGAAAGTTTGAAATAGTAGATGATTTTTTTTGGGGGGGGGAGAAGGGGAATGGGGAGGGAAACTTGACCCTTGATCTCAAGAAGACAAACTCTTTACAAGACAAATAATATCATTGGACCAAAGGCTCATTGGTCAAATAGTAGATGATTTGGGAGGCGAACAAATCGTCAATTTAAAGCTTATACAATTTTTAGTTATTAGGTGATATTGTGTTTAATTCTTATTGATTTTTAAAGGATATTAGATTGTTTTCTTAGTATAATTATTTGTTATTTTAAAATATATTTTATTCACAAGAATTCTTAGTTTGAAATATGTCAAGTTTTTTTCAAATTTAAAACTCATAAAATTCTACTTACGATCAACTATAACACAAGAAAGATTAAATGAATTTGTCATATTATCCCTTGAAAAAATATACTAGCATAACTCAAATATAAAAATTTGATTACCAATGTTGCATCACAAAAAGAAAAAAGAAAAAACTAAATTTTAAATAAAATTTTAATCATAAAATACATATATTTTTTGATAAATTTTGATAGATCCCTATTTAACACTTTTCCTTAGGGCCCCAGTTTTCATTAGGCCGGTCCTGACTTCTCATAGTTGGCCTCTCTTTTAATTATTGAGATTATTGATTACATTAAATGAAAAAAAAATCAATTTAAAAATTTTATTTTTATCACATCTTCTCACTCATCTTACCTCTCTTCAATTTTCTGCCATCTCCTCGTCATTAGAATGAGTTTTGCGATACCCACTCTCACATGTTTGTGGATAACATCTATCAACTATTATTTATCTGATTTTGAACTCTTGATACCTTACTCCTCCATGGCACTAGAACAAGCTACACTCTCTCAAGACTATGAGATAAGTGGGATAAAAATTTCGTGCAGTCTATGGTACTATGTCAATTTTTATTTTATTTTTGGCATGGGGTGTTATCCAAGTGCTAGATAACATATAACTAGACAAGGCCTGGCAATAGAAAAGTTCTAACACGTATAATTTTATTTTTTTAATAATTCTTATGAGTGGTTTAATGATTGAGTTTGATATTTGGTAACACATAAATCTCAAGTTCAATCTCCTTTCATACCTCCTAAGAGCTACCGATCCTTGTCCTTAAATGGACATGCTATAATTCAGTTCAAATTACAGTGATATGCTACTAAACTTGGGAGAATAGTCGGTGAAAACTTAAACACCCTATAATGAAAAAAAATATATAATTTTTTATTAATTATGTATACAATACGACACTATTGACAATCACGATACATGGTTAGTAGCCAATATTTCTCCGCACCAGACGGGCTTTCCTGGTCGTCTAGGCACTACTGTTAATTCTAATTAGGTATGTAATTTCAATAATATGAATTTTATGCGTTTTCATTTTAATTTTATGAAACTTTAATGATAAAAGTTGAGTTTCCTCCATCTTTATAGAGGTCATACTTTGTTGACTATTAATTTAAAGTGCATGTGTGTTAAGGATACAGTTGTATCTTCCAGCTTAATGTGTTAAGGATACACTTGTATCTTGCAGATCCTCTAAAGAATTTTCATCTCTTGATGTTTAAGCTTCTTTTTAAAGTCATTCCAAGAAGGAGACAACTTTGCAATGACAACTCTGACTTGTAATTGCTCATCCACTTTAATTGCCCCAATGGATATATCAGCCATTAAGAGTTGTAATTCTTCCACTTTGGGAAGGACAATCTCTCATCAATCATACAAAAATGAACATAACTGTCAATTAAAAACTTAAGGACACTGACTTCTTCGATTTTGTACTTGTTTTCCAAACGCACCCAAAGTTCCTTAGCCAATGTAGTATGTTGATAAGTGTTGTAGAGAGAAATGGACAAAGTATTAAGAATATTTTCCCTGCACAGAAAATCGTCTTCATTCCATCTCTTCTCTTATTACTTTATGTCATCGAACCATCTTTTTCTTCACCCGGGATTGGTGGAATATCATTTTTCAGAATGTATGCAAGTTTTGAAGTTGTTTGGAAGAATAACTCCTTTTGTTGTTATTGCATGAAGAATAGCCCATCAAAATGATCCAGACGCACCAAGCCTTGATTCATTACTTGAATAGTTTGATTAGTAGTAGCCGAAGTCTCCAATGATGTAGTAAATTCATCTTCAAATTGTTGAAAGGTGTATGTCAAATAATTGAGACAAAGATGAAATCTAGAATCCAAGACATGAATATATCTGCTACCTTTAAGATGAATTTGCCGTCATTCCAGCAAGTATTGCAAGTGCAAAAAAGACTAGAAGGAAAATTGTTCCTAGGATACAATAGACCTAGATTTACCTGTTACTATTCGAAGGATTTGCACAACCTAAGAATAGCCCGAACTTTCAGAATGAAAGAAGAAAAATGCCATAAGAAAGCAAGAGAGTTTTGGGAAACGAAAGAATAGAAATGTTTTTGGTGTAAATGAAAAAGAATGAATGCATTCCTATTTATAGAAAATGAAGAGGAACAAAGAGACCCTTTTACTAAAAGACCTGATTTCATGAAAAAAATACATTTCATTAAATGATACATTTTCATAAAGACACACTTTCATACAATGAAAAGACACTTTTTCATAAGAAAATATGTAAAAGACATTCATTCATTAAAATATTAGTCAGGTTCTTACTGTTGTAGCTGCTATACCTATTACTCAGTGTCCCTTCACTTATTTGGGATGCCCTATGATTAAGGGGAGAACAAGAGTGGGGGATTTTGGGGAGGTTATTATTAAATTTAGGAAAATGTTAGAAGGTTGGTATTCTAGAATGTTGTCGAATATGGGTAGGCTGGTATTGGTACAATATGTTTTGAGCTCTGTGCCCATCCATCTGTTTGCTTGTTCAAACTTGCCTAGAACTGTGTTGATCCGAAAGCCACTTTGAACTCCGACTAATCCGGATTCGAGCCGGGTAGGACCACAAGAGCGACAAAACTCTCCCTACCAAACGCAGCTGCGTTCTCAATACTCGAACCGAATGGTCTGAACAAAAAAAAAAATTATTTGGTCTAATAAGAGGGATGTTCATAAGAGGCATTGGGTTTCTTGGAGAAATGTATCAATGCCTAAGGAGGAAGGGGATCTGGGTTTGAGGAACCACGGATGGCTTTTAGAATGAAGCAAGTCTGGGGATTGATACAAGGGAATTCCTTGTGGGCTAAAGTTTTTGCTTCTAAGTTTTTGAAAGGAAAGCATGTATTGGGAAATCTTGGTAAGAGTCATTTTAAATGTTGTGAACTGATGAGGCCTTATTTCAAACAGGTGGTGGATCATTCTAAAGTTGTGGTGGGCAATGGTAACCACATTGATTTCGGGTGTGATAACTAGTTAGGGAATGGCCCTTTATTGAATAGAATTGATGTTTGTCCTCAGTTTTTTCCTAAGCTGTCTGAGTTGCTGGGTACTCAATGGCAACTTAGTGGGGTGGAAGAGTTGTTATCAGAGCAGATGGTGCAGGAGGTTGTGAGTTTTGGTCTGAGATTAAATGAGAAGGTAGATAGGGTGGTATGGCAGGGGTCAAATTCTGGAATTTTTTCAGTTAAATCTGCTTGGTAGGTGTGCACGCAGAGGGGAGAGAAGGGGGTACCTGCTGTTCTGATTTGGAGTGTCCGAAGTGCACCTAGTGCTCAATTAATAGGGTGGAGAATTCTAAAGGATGCTCTTCCTGTGGATTTGAATGTGACTAAAGCCAAAATTGGCCTTGTTAAACTTTGCTCATTTTGTTTCTTGTAATTCTGGATTTTATCAATAAAAATTTTCCCTATTCTTTAAAAAAAAAATCACAAAAAAAAAACTATAACAAATTGGCCAATCAATTGGGGAACAAATATTATTCAATAGATTGGTAGTCATTAATTAATCCAAACTTGGACAATACAACAGTACTACAAAGTGTATTTACTTAAATCGTATACATAAATGTATGTTTGTTTCATTATAATATAAAACATTGGTCTTTGACTTGTCGTATGACAGCAAGCACAATTATGCAATTGCTTGGTTTCGTTATTGCATGATAAAAAAAAGTTTGTGAAATTTTAAACAACATGAGCAGGAACACTAAAAAAAAGATCACTAAAGAAAAATTACAGTATACAATAACTATGATAGATCACTAAAAAAAAAAAAAAGAAGAAAGATTCTTGTTCAATCCTTACCCTGTAAAGCAATACCTCCAATTATGCAATGCACAGACACGGATTGTTTGTTAGAGAATGACAACGAGAGGAGAAGAGTATGAAGTGAGAGAACCTAGCAGACATCAAATTCTAAATAATCAGAGACACTTGAAAAAAGAAATAACTTAATGGAGAGAGAAGAAGAGGTAGAGAAAAGTGGAAAGCTTTTGAAATGACTTATTTTATAAAGTCAGAAATTAAAAAAAAATTCAAAATACATAACTCGATATAATTTTTTAACATGTTTATATTATTGTGTATGAATAATGTATAAAATAAAAGTTGTGTTAAATTACAAATTAACTAAATATTAAATGATTAAACATTTAATAGAATTATGTGATGTGATATTTTTTTGGGAGAAAATGTATAAGAGATAAAATTCAACTTGCTGGCTGATTTATTATATAGATTACCATTATCACCATCATCCCACCACTATCACCCACCACCGACACCCAATACCGTCGCTCACCACCACCAACCATCACCGTCACCCACTAACCACCACGACCCAATTTTTAATATACGTTTGTGTTTATTTAATAAAAGTATTTTTTTGTAAAGTACTTTTAAAAAATATTTTTAAAATTTTATAGCTCATTGCAAATGCAACCCTAGATTATAGTGTATCGTTATTTATTATAATTATTTTGTGTTCGAGCAGGAAGAGTATATGTAACAACCACCTTATTATATAATAAGTACATTAGTCAAGTTACAGCTGCATTAGGAGGTCATTTTAGGTTAATTTCCATGAAAGATTATGCAAATCCACCTTGAAATATACATTATGACAAATCACCTAACGCACTTTTTTTACAAAATGAAGTACACGAATAGACTGCCGACAGCAAGATGATCTTCGATGGCCTTTAAACATGGATCTATTATTTTTTTTTATGCAAGTCTTTTTCTTAAATTTGGTATACTCCAATGAAACTATATCATAATTGATCAGCTAATAATGTTGTGCATTATACTACGCTTAAATGTGAAGTCTTAATCAATTGGATCACAATGTTAGATTTTGTCAGATTTGCTAGTGATGGTAATTTTTAGAATGATAGGAATCCATCACATGATTAACGGGTAAAAATTTACAAATTTTTTATACGAATTCAAAAATAACACGATTTAATAATAGAAAATGAATACAGTCTCAAATGTGAACAATTCGACTTTGAGATGACAACGTGTTAACATATATTGGACAAAGAGAACATTTTATTTTATTTTATTTTACTTTTCCAATTTCTTGATCAGATTTTGTATCAATTCTTCTAGAGTTGGTTTTGCTAATATTGGGACTGAGTGGAATTTTGGTTTATGAAGTCTATAGGTGATAGATTTTGTTGAGAGAGAATGGCTAGTACTCCTAAGTTTCTAATTTTCAAGGTATGAGTGTTGATTTGGATAAGACACGATGAATAAAAATATTAGATTAGTATCAAATAATCTGACACAATATTCAGTAGATAAATTAAGTTAACATCGATTGACTAATACTCAAAAAAAAAAAATCAAAACAATCCGATTCGAACACGACATATTACAATTTGATTTGCAACCTCTAATTCTATCGTGCATAGTAAGATTTTCGGGATCGATTGTCAATGTGATCCATGAAAATCTATAAATATAGAAAAATAAAAGGATAAAAAAGGGCATATCCCGTACACGAGATTCCTGCCATTAGGTTAATGCTCCTAATCAAATTAACCTTACCTTGGCTTCTGTTCTTTTTTATTGTATTTTTTTTGGGTCTGATTTTTATTGTCTTTCGCGTTGAAAGATAGGACATTATTTAGTACATTATTCTAATTGAGGCAGGATTATAAAAAGGCTTCACCCTTTGCCATATCCCCCAAGAGAGTTTGCATTGAAGTGATCACAGAGAGAGAGAGAGATTCAATGGCAACAGTTGGTAAGCCTCATGCAGTTTGTATACCATATCCAGCTCAAAGCCATATAAAAGCAATGCTGAAACTAGCAAAGCTACTCCACCATAAAGGCTGCCATGTGACTTTTGTCAACACAGAGTTCAACCACAAACGATTCCTCAAATCTGGAGGGCCTGATTCTCTAAATGGCGTACCGGATTTCAGATTTGAAAGCATCCCCGACGGCCTTCCTCTATCGGACATTGACACTTCCCAAGATATCCCTTCTCTTTGTCTGTCACTAAGGAAAAATTGTTTGGCTCCATTTGTTGATCTCCTCTCAAAACTTAATGATAGCACATCTCTGAACATCCCTCGAGTGACTTGCATCGTCTCCGATGGTTTTATGACATTCACCATAGACGCCGCTGAAGAACTTGGAGTCCCCACAATACAGTTCTGGACACTCTCTGCATGTGGTTTCATGGGGTTTTATCAAATTCACAATCTCTTGGAAAAAGGTTATATACCTCTTAAAGGTAAATGAGTCTCATCTTCAAACAATTTGTTGGAAAAAGAAGTTTATGCGACTAATTAAGGTACCATTGTTGTGTGTATGCAGATGCAAGCTATCTGACTAATGGGTACTTGGACACCGTTATAGATTGGATTCCAGGTATGAAAGGTATACGTCTGAAGGATATACCTACCCTTTTACGAACAACTGATCGGAATGAACCAACATTTAACTTCGCTATGGAAGCTACACAAAGGTGTTCTAAAGCTTCAGCTATTATTGTTCAAACTTTTGATGCATTAGAGCCAGAACTTGTAGATGCTCTCTCTTTTATGTTTTCCCATGTTTATACCATTGCCCCTATGCAATTACTTCTGAATCAAATAGCCAAAGAAGATGGTCTTGATTCCATTGGATACAGTCTATGGAAAGAAGATTCAAAGTGTTTGCAATGGCTCAACTCCAAGGAAACCAACTCTGTGGTTTATGTGAATTTCGGTAGCGTAACAGTCATGCCCCCGCAATTACTAGTGGAGTTTGCCTGGGGACTTGCTAATAGTAACCACTACTTCCTGTGGATAATTAGGCCAGATTTGGTCATGGGTGATTGCGCAATCTTGCCGCCTGAATTCGTGGCTGTAACAACAGAGAGAGGTTTCATAACAAGCTGGTGCCCACAAGAGCAAGTCCTTACCCACCCATCAGTTGGGGGGTTCTTAACCCATTGTGGATGGAATTCAACTATTGAGAGCTTGTCCGCAGGAGTGCCCATGATTTGCTGGCCATTTTTTGTTGATCAACAGACAAATTGTAGGTACATGTGCACTAAATGGGAGATTGGCATGGAGATTGATAATGATGTGAAGAGAGATGAAGTGGAGAAGCTTGTAAGACAGTTAATGGAGGGAGAGCATGGCAAGAGAATGAAAAACAAGGCTTTAGAATGGAAGAGGCTGGCAGAAAAGGCTACAAGCTTAGATGGGTCATCCTCTCTCAATTTAGACGATATGATCAGCAAATTTGTACTACCAAAAAACTAGTTTTTTTCAATTTGAATGTGGTTGATATATCAGTCATCTTCTTGAGCCCACTCCGAGTTTGAAATAAACTTGTTGCAAAAGCAGCATTAATTATTATTAGGAATAATTACAATGACAACCACATTAAGTTTCTGAATGCTGCACTATTTCAAAACATTCTGGAATAGTTTCATAAAAAATGCTTTCATGTCACTGTTTCAAACTCCACTGTTTAAGTGGCTAATTTGATTTAAAATGCTAACTTGATTAAATGGCTTAGGCACTATTTTTGATTGAGGATAGACTCGCATTACACTTTTGAATCAACCCTAGATTACTCATGCATTGAATAGATTGATAATTCACATGTCATAATCTATTATGCCACAAATATAAAGAGTAAAGTATCTATAATATAAAATAGGGCATATTTCAATAAGTCTATTCGACGGTCTCAAATAGACTCATCTAATGACCATCATCATCTACCTCAAAATCATTCACATTGAATTTTTCTCTTTCTAAATTCATTACTTCTCACTTACGTTGTACCGTGCATTCATGCACGGATTACTTTAGGAGAGGGATAACAATCGCAACAAATTCCTCCCCAAATTATTATTTTTTATATCAACTCAGATACAACAAATTCAAAACATTTATTTTTGAACCCCGAACATTTACAACAATTTTGTAGAGTCATCCTAATCTTGTTTTTTGCTTAGATGGATCGTATTATGAATTGTACCAAAAAAGTAGGGACTTCTAGGTGTACAATTTGCCAACTTGGTAGACATGAATCTGACATGCTTTAAATTGGTTTGTCCTCTAATTTAAATGCTGTCCTGTGAATAAGCTTTTGATACATCCCCAAGCCAATTTTGTTTGCTATTTAATTTAGGACAGTAGTTCGGACAACAATAGCCCAATAATTCTATGGACTAGCAAATGTTCTTTTTCCCCAGATAAAACGGTTTCTCTGAGGAGTTTGTGATATTGATATCTAGCAGCCATAATTATCACAAAATAAATAAGCAATTAGAGAAGACCAAAAAAAAAAAAAAAAATAGGAAGAAAGTACATTATTATATGCAAATATGGACCGAACATAGTTTTCAAAATCAGTCATGGAATGAAAGGATTCTAGAAATTACTAGTTTGAGCTTCCACGTTCGACTCATACGATTGAGCCTCGATTTATGCAATGGATGTAATTTGTAAGTGATTGCAAATATTTGGAGTTTGTGTTTTTTTCATGAGTTGAAGAGACACATGATTTGGACGACACTCCATTGTCTAAAACAGAAAAACACGATTATTAGAAATATTTAGGGATTTAAAACTGTTTTATAAAGCTCGCCACATATTCATTTGACTAAAACAAATACTTCTATTATGCCAAAGCTTTTGTTTTTTTTTTTTGTTGAGAATAAGACTTCGGATTTGATCCACAAATTTATATAATAAAGTACAATATAATTCAAATTTCAAAAGATTAACAAAATGACTTTTTCATTTCGCAATTGAGATCTCTTTAAATTTACTCTAAAATTAATCCGACGGTTAATATGAACACCTCAAATTTAATAAGGAAAATAAACATTTAAGGGTGTGTTTGAGATGACTTTTTAAAAGTACTTATATAACTTATAACTACTTATGAATACTTTTTAAAAAAAAAATAGTATTTAGAACCGCTTCACCACTACCACCTCCACCGCCCCACCACCATCACCACTACCACCATTGTCGTCGCCGCCCCATCACCACCTCTACCACAACAACCGCCACCTCCATCGCTGTCGTTGCCACCACCACTGACGCCACCCCACCACTATCACCGTTGTTGCCACCTTACTACCACCATGACCAACACCACCACTGTCGCTGTCGCTACTGTCACCATCCCACCACCACCACCTCTGTCGCCGCTGCCGCTGTCCCACTACTGATTGCTATTATCATAGTCCACTTCCATCACCCACCATAATTTTCATCTCATTCTTATATTTATTACTATTATCATTGTCGCCCACCATCAACACCCACCACTACCATTGTTGCTTGCCATCACCCATTGCTGCCCACTATCCCAACCCACCACCATCATTGTTGCTTGTCACCATCCATTGCTATCCACTATCACAACCCACCACCACCCATCATTGCCCACCGTCACCGCCAGTCACTGTCACCCACCCCCCATCAAACTTACCACCACCAATCGTCATCGTCCACCATTGTCGTCACCCACATCCACCACACTTACCACCACCACCACCGCTATTTACCACAATTCATCACACTGTCATCCAGAAGCACCCGTGTCGCCTACCACCACCATCATCACTGCCCACCACCACCACTACCAACCACCATCACCGTCTCCCACAACCACCACTGATGTCACTCATGACTGTCACTACCACCATCGTCACCAAAAGCCCACAATCAGCATCACTATTGTCACTCATGACTATCATCATTACCACAATCGTCACCACCCACCACAACCATCACTGTTTTCCACCACCACCATTACCACCGTTCACCTTACTACAACCAGTGTTTAAATTTTTTTTTTTACTCTACGTTTGTAATTTAATTTTGGATGTGAATATAAATATATTTATTGTTGACCATTTCTTATTATTATTATGAGCCTTCAGGCACAGACAATAACTAGTCTATTTATATTTAGATAACAAAAAGGTTATTCCAAGGATGAATTATACTTTGCACCCTAAAAAAAATTAAGAATTCTCACTTTACACTCTCAAAGATAAAAATTTTACACTGTACAATTAATATATCAAAAGTGTTGCAATGTAGCCTTTCTTTTATCTTTATTTATTTTTTCTATCAAAAAATCACCCAATTGACACTGATGGAAAAAAATAATAGAATCTAACTGAAGGGTTACATTGCAACACTTTTTATACATTGAGGGAATAATATAAAAAAATTTATCTTTGAGGATACAAAGTAAATATTCTTAAATCTTTCAAAATACAAAATATAATTCGCCCTTGGAATATTACATGACTTCTCATAGGGTCGGCCTAATAGAAAGGCCACTTGAGCAACTGCTTAGGGCCAAAAAAAAAAGGGTCCCAAATAATAAGTATATTATTTAACTGTAATTTAAATTGGCCCATAAATTTTGGTTTAAAGGGCCCAATTTAATGGAAATTCTTACAAGGACTAGACTAAAACAAAGACTCAATTCACATCTCTCTTTCACTTTTTTCAACGGTTAAAACTTAAAAGATTTGAAAGTTCTACAAAAGGTCAAAATTAATTTTTCACAATTAAAGCCTAAAAGTCTACTCTCCTCTCCCCCCCTGGCAAAAAAAAGTAAAAAAAGTTCATACAACATAATTATGTATCTCTCTCTTGCAACCTAGATTAAATTGAAAATGTACATATTTGTTTAATTAGTAATATAATTTTTTAATATTTTTATTAATAGGATTAATTTAATGCAATTATTCTTTTTTATTGTGAAAGTTTGAAATAGTAGATGATTTTTTTTGGGGGGGGGAGAAGGGGAATGGGGAGGGAAACTTGACCCTTGATCTCAAGAAGACAAACTCTTTACAAGACAAATAATATCATTGGACCAAAGGCTCATTGGTCAAATAGTAGATGATTTGGGAGGCGAACAAATCGTCAATTTAAAGCTTATACAATTTTTAGTTATTAGGTGATATTGTGTTTAATTCTTATTGATTTTTAAAGGATATTAGATTGTTTTCTTAGTATAATTATTTGTTATTTTAAAATATATTTTATTCACAAGAATTCTTAGTTTGAAATATGTCAAGTTTTTT
>CM042194.1:938902-952329 GCA_023539305.1 Ilex asprella | reverse complement strand
AGACGGGGGGTGGGGATTACAAATTTACTCGGGGACGGGAGTGGAGATGAAAATTATACCCGTTAACGGAGGGTGAATTGGAGATAGACGAATTTTTTTTAAACGGATACGGAGATGAAGACTACACCCTTCCCCCCCCGCTTCGATCTACTATTATCCATAATCTAGTTTATGGGTTCAAACAGCTCTCATTGCAACCAAGAAAAACCCAACAATTTTAAACCTAGATGACAAAATTAGATTGATATATATCCATAGTTCTAGTTTTTTTCCAAACATAAATGATGGAAAAATCGCCAATTGATGGGAATCTTTCTCCGATAACATCTAAGAGTGGACAATTTCTTAATATTGGACAAACCCACCATACTCTCGTGTTGCAATCGCGAATTTGGCTCTTATCCTATTCAAAAAAATATTCTAAATTTTATGGATTTTCACCCTTCAAAAACAAATGAACTGAAACTGTGGAGATTCCGAAAAATGGGCGCAAAAAATGGGAAGATAGCAAGAATTCCTCTTCCTGGTCTCACTCTTTGTCCAAAATAGGTAATAGATGAGAGAGAGAGAGAGAGAGAGGGTCCCACAATGACTTTACATGAAGTTCTGGGGAAGTAGGTATGGTGTCAACATCTATATATTGCCGTTGAACAGCGAAGCAGCAAGTGTCTATTTCTGTTTGTTTGTATTATGGAGAGGGGGTTTAAGACTTTAATTTTGAAAGAAGCACAAGCATAGTTGAGGTTGTTGGGGGAACCAAACCCCTGTGCCACACACATCACTTCTTAATCTAACATTTGTAATCACTTTTAACAATCTCTCTCTCTCTCTCTCTCTCTCTCTCTCTCTCTCTCTCTCTCACACACACACACACACACACACATATACACACACACATACTCGTATGTTTGCTGGCAGGTATGTGAACTCTTTAAGGGATGGTAAGATTGCCGAAAGGCCAAGCCTGCAGCCTTTTCTCCATCCTCTTTTGCTTTTTTTTTTTTTCCTTTTATCTTTTGGATTTTCAATTTTCTTCCCATTATTTACAGGGGTCTGGTATGGGCTGTTTTGATTATTTTTTCATTTACAACTGTGTATATGGCTGTTGCTCCCTAGTTTTTTTTAATGGTCGAAAATGTTCGAATCAATTTACGTGTATCTCAACTAATCACCTTCTTAACTATAATAACTCATCTATACTATAAATAGGACATAAAACACCCAAATAGGGCCAAAGAAAGACAGAAAAGAACAAAAGACCACTCCGTTGAGAGAAATATGAGAACTCGATCTTTGTCAAAAGTAAGAATGAATGCTTTACCTTCTAGTCAAGAAAATCTTAGAAAAATCACATTTAATGTTCTATTACCTTCCATTAATTCAAGGACAATCGACTAGTGGATTTCTCATGTATACATGAAAGGCAATTTATAATTGAATCAAATTTGAGGAAAATATATTGCTTGGACATGAATCAATCCGTGACTATGCATGCTTAAATTACACAAAGCTCCCCTAAGTTATCAGTAATGATATATAAACCCCTACAACATCTTGCACACGCTAAGAGTGTGCCACCAGCTCTAGTACCCAATTAAGCTAGACAATTACATATGGGATGTCTTTTATGATGGCTCTCATTATCTCTAAGTAGTACATATCTTGAGATGGGCAGTTTGGTTGCAGCTCGAGTGTATCTGTGACAGCAACGGTTAATAGCCTAAATTTGTGCATGTTAATAAGCTGTCTGGACTCAACTACGGTACCAATAAAAAAAAATTATTATCGTACCTCCAAAATCCATTATTTCAATTGGCGTTATTATAATTTTTATCGGTTATTTTACAATCAAAAAATTTATCACTTTTTTATTATATTTGTGGGTATTTTTATTACTGTTGTGATAATTATTTTTATCACTTTTTTCGGTACCATAACAATAATAAAAGTATCTACAAATATGATAAATTGAAGTAAGATACCAAAAAAAATTTCGGTATCATAGAGACCTCCTAATAAGCTAGGATACCTTTGTAATGTTCTCTTTTTTATGGTCGCTAAGGTGTAAATATGGTTAAAATATTTACACACGTGATTAAAATATTTACTGTGAATTAAAATATAAGTTGTTTGATCATAACTCTAAAACATCTGGGTTGTTATTCCAATTTATGTCTTTATGAAAGATTCCAGTGTACTATGGAACCCTCAAGCAAAAGACCTCCGGATTGCTAAACTAGTTATCAAATTAGCTTATAGAAATTTATTTGGATCAGTCGAATTCTAGTCAGGGAGTTGTTATTGTTGGAACGGAAGTCTCAAGAATCATTAACAATATCTATGCATTGAATACAAAAAAAAAAAAAAATCTTTTAAAACCTTACAAAGCAGAACTAAAGTTTACCTTCGAGATCGCTTTGTATTGATCTGGTCTCAGTACAAACACAGAATCTAAAGACATACGGAGAAAGCATTTCGATAAATTTCACGATCTTCTATCGTATATCTCAACGCTAAAATCCAGATGCAGTATAGTCTGCAAGGACCTCCGAACTTCTGCTCTCTCTCTCAATCTCCCTCAAAACGTGAGTAATCAAGGTGATGCTGATTTAGAGAGCCGACCTCTATATATAAGCTACGACAAAAACCTTAAAAGAGAAATAAGGGTCAGGCTTCCAATGGACCTAAAACTCTAATGTTCAATCCAGAATAAATATCTTACAATTCATTAATAATATATTAGTCCACTAAATATTTATTATAAATCTTCTGAGCCTTATTTCAAAATTATATTTCAATCTTCTTATTATTATATATTTAATAATTTCTCCACGTTTAAGATTACAGATATCCATCAATTAAATAAATTACTGATAATTATATTTAATTGACTTCTTTTATTTCTTGAAACCTTACCACTCAACTTATTTGTCATGTCGGATAATTAAATTCACTTGCAAGGCTTGACATGAGCTTTCCTCAAAAGGATATCATCAACCCATTTCAATACCAAGACGTGATTTCCTTTAATAATTAATTTTCACTATACAAATAATATCGTCTCTCAATTCACCGAATTTATTGACTCAATATGAATCTCACTCTTTGATGAATTAAAGTGACAATCATTATATGCACGTAATAATTAAATATCTCGAAATTAAAAACATAAACAATCAAAACAATCATGAAATATTTATTGTCTTATTCAATTAGTAAAAGATAATAACCTCAACATATGTTTGTTCAATACACAAAGTATACTAATGCAATAATTCGAGACATCAAACAGTCTCTTACAGTCAAGATAGACTATGCCAGAATATTACACTATAATCATACTAACGGTATGTCCAATTTTATCTAAGATTGTGAACCTATATTCATATTATATAAGGATCTGATAATCTGGTTTTTTGTGCATAAGCTAAATTCTACACACTAGATTATCTATAATGTAAAATATAAGACAACATATGCATACCATATATCAATTATAATGCAAACGTTTTGCCCACATAGATTTTCAATAAAATGAAAAAATCAAGGGCATGTTTGGTTTTGTTCTGCAAAATTAATTTTTGTTCTCAAAATTTCAAAAATACCAAAAACATGTTTGCTTAGATTTTTGTTTTCAAATTTTTGGGAAAAAAATGAGAATTGGAGCAAAAAAATAGAAAACAAGTGTAACTTGTTTTCAGAGTTTTCTTTGAAAAACGTTGAAAATATGAAGACAAATACCTCTTTAATGAGGTCTGCACTTCGAATCCCCTTAGCAAAAAAATGCCTTTTTTTTTTCTTCCTCTCTCTCTCTAGCGTTTCTTCTCTAGAGATCTCCAGCGAAGAAGAAGACGAAGATAAAGATCCCCATCTCCTCTTTCTCTCTTTGTCCAACTCCTCCTCTTTAACGAAGACGAAGACAAGGATGAAGACAGGGCCTGTGTTTTTTTTCTGTATCTGGGTTCAGTGTTTTGGTGGTGGTTGTATTTGTGGGTTTTGGTGGTGGCTGTAGGTTTCAGTGATTATTGGTTTTGGTGGTGGTTGTGGGTTTCAGTGGTTATGAGTTTTGGTGGTAGTTGTGGGTTTCGGTGCTTTGTGGGTTTCAGTGGTGCTCGGTGCTTTGTGGATCTTGATGCACAGTGAGAGTGAGAGAGACAGAGAGTTGAAGCAATAGGTGGAAATTATGGATTATTGTCCATTTTTTTATATTTTTGTTCTTTAAAATTATTTTTAATAATATATAATCAAACAGGTTTTGCAATCTAAATATTTTTAAAAACACTTTCTTAAAACTCTTCTCAAAAATAGTTTTCAGATACTATTTTTTTGATATGTAAACCAAACATGCCCCAAACTTCTATTAATTAATAAAATGAGTTTCACTACAAAAAAATTTTTTTTTAGTATATAACCCTATTAAATATATCTGTGTATGTAAATTTCAAAAGGGGTTGCAATTTATTTACAAGCAGCAGTTAAGAACTCCAATCTTGGTCAATTACAAAAATTAATCCCAATAAAAGTGACCCAATTCTGGTCCTCTTTAGAACCCATTGAGAAGTGGCTTCGTTACAACTTATATACAAGATATTCATTAACAATTTATATAATAAAATAGAAGTGTATTTGAATTTTATCTCAGTCATATTTTTTCCCCTAAAACCATCACCAATCATTTATCTCACTCATCATTCATTTGTCAGACTCAAATGTCAAATTGTATCACTCATTTATATCACATATTTAATCATTTATATATTTCTTCCCTAAAAATATCATATCACTCATTTCTATCATATATTTAATTATTTAATATTGTATTAATTTTTAATTAATATATTTTAAAAAAATTTAATATAATGGGGTCAATTTTTTGGACTTTCGAATTTTATATTTTATCGTGCCTTCAGGCACAGGTTATGACTAGTTATTAATATACTCTACATAGCAATTGTATTAAGAGACATGTGGTAAAGCCCTAATCGTTATGCTCAGCAGAGGAGACGAAAGCACGACAGAGGAGAAGGATCTAGTGGAATGTAGCAGCAAGAAAGTAAAACCAAGGGATGACGTCGGAAATTTTGATCGAATGGAGGAGAAGGAGGCCATGGACGTAGAGATGGTGGTGGATTCGACGGGGGGAGAATTTCTTATAGAGATAAGGTTCTTGGTGGGAAGAATGATGTGGGTTTTGAAGACCAATATGAAGAAGAGGCCTCTGATGTTGATGTAGAGGAGGAGGATGACCCAGAATGCCCTTTGATTCGGCTCATTGCGTTGGAGAAAACCATCATGAGGAAACCCTGGCGTCAATCGCTAATTGTAAAAGTCTTGGGAAAGCGAGTAGGTTTTGCAATCCTCAACCGTAGGCTACAACAACTTTGGAGCTCTGGTGGCAAAATTCAGATTGTTGATTTGGCGAACGACTTCTTTCTTGTTCGATTTGAGAGAAAGGAGGATTATGGACATGCCTTATATGAAGGGCCATGGACCATATCGGAACATTATCTCACAGTTCGTGAATGGCATCCTAATTTTAACCCAGTTAACGCTGCTAACAACAAGGTGGTGGTTTGGGTTAGGATTCCCGGCTTGCCGGTGGAATACTATAATAATCTGTTTCTATGGAGACTTGGTGATCGTATTGGACGTACTGTCAAAGTCGATGAACTGACCCTGAGTGTGTCAAGGGGTAAGTTTGCTAGGATTTGTGTGGAAATCGATCTCACTAAGCCACTCCTGTCGAGGTATCGGCTGAAGCAGCAAGTCAGACCTATTGAATATGAGGGGATCCATCTAGTCTGTTTTCAGTGTGGACACTACGGTCATCGTCAGGAGCAATTCCAGTTGAACCGAGAGGAAGGAGCTCAAACCAATCCGGCGGTTAATCAGAACCATACCTCAAATGAAGGAATGGATAAAACTGGCTATTGGCCATTGGGGGATGAGGATAATGCTAGGCGCAATGAGGCAGTGGATCCTTATGGTCCCTGGATGCTAGTTCAGAAACCGGCCAGAGGTCGTCGACGGACAATGGTGACTAGGGAGGACCGAATTGAAAAGGAAACCAACTTGGAAAAGGGAATGAACCAGAATTTTGGAGGATCTCGTTATTCAGTTCTTGAGAAAGTAGGGGATATGAATGTGAGTGATCATAGGATTGAGAATCATAATTTGCTACGTGAATCTCGATTACCTGATAGAGAAGGAAATAAAAATAGACATGATGAGTGGCGTGCGGAGAAATTTCAGGACAAGTAACAGAGTAGGAAATAAGGGGAGGGCCAGCGAGTTAACACATGTGATACTGAGCCAGTCCAGTTTGAGTACTGTCAAGTTGGTAATGGAACCAAAGACCAAAACTACATGAGAAGTGGTCATCAGACTCGGGGAAATTTTGTTCATAGGCTGCAGCTAGTACCATCAGCTCAAGATATAACGAAACTGACTGGTGGCGTTGATCGCATGGTGGAGACTTGTGGCGCAAATACACCCTTTACTGAGAGGAAGTGCATGGGGGAGGTAGGCCTTGGCAAGCAGCCAAAACCTCCCGATGGAGACCTGCTTTGTATTGATTCTCAGCCATATGAAATTGTGCCCAGTCCTAGTGGGACGGTGGTACCTGAGACAAGGGATATGATTGATGGAGCAAGAGTTTGCCCAGGAGTTAGAGCCTCGATGGATTGTTCCCAATAACTTGGGATTCTAACAATCTGTTATTAATGTTTGTTTTTGTTTGGAATTGTCAAGGAGCCAAGAGCTCCAAGTTTCAGGTGACTTTCAAGAATTTTTGTCAATTGTATCGGCCAGATTTAATAGTGCTTGTTGAACCAAAAGTGAGTGGGAAAGTTGCTGATAAAGTGATTAGGAGTCTCGGGTACCGGTTTTCTACTAGAGTTGAAGCTAGGGGAAGGGTAGGTGGAATATGGGTGCTCTGGAAGGAAGTGGACTTAGTGATTGATGTCTTCAAAAGCATGATCAATTTATTCGTCTTCGAGTTATGCAAGGTACTACTGAGCCGTGGCTTTTTACTGCTATCTATGGGAGCCCAAGGGCGGATGAAAGAAATCTATTGTGGGAGGGTTTAAATAGAATCGGGGGTGCTGTGACAGTGCCTTGGTTGGTATCTGGAGATTTCAATGATTTTCTTCATATCTTGGATAAATATGGGGGTGCTCCAGTTGGGGGATCTAAATGTGTCAAGTTCCGCAGTTGGGTCCAGAATTGCAGGATGATAGATTTGGGGTTTCAAGGGCCCTGGTTTACATGGGAAAGGGGAAGGTTAAAAGAGCGTATCGATTGGGCTTTGTCGAATTCACTTTGGCGTATGCGATTTCCTGAAGCTGTTGTCATCCATGCTGCTAAAATTAAATCTGATCATTGGCCTCTTATTATACGCTGCAATCAGGGTTCGACAGTGGGAACTAATCGGCCTTTCCGGTGTTAGGCGGCTTGGTTTCATCATGATGGTTTTAAGGATTTTTTGCAGGAAACTTGGAAACAGGAGGTGAATTTACCTGAAGCTGTTGATGATTTTGTGACTAAAGCAAAAGTTTGGAATAGGAATGTATTTGGCAATATTTTTCAGAAAAAAAAGCACTTGGAGGCTCGAATTCGGGGTGCTCAACGGAGTTTGGAGGTTAGGGAGTCGAGGTTTTCGAGGAAGTTGGAGAGGGAACTAGTCTTGGAACTGGAAAATGTTCTGCACTAAGAAGAAGTGCTTTGGATGCAGAAGTCCCGTTGCCAAAAAATCCAATTAGGAGATCGGAATACCTCTTACTTTCATTGAAGTGTTATTGTCCGACGACGGAAAAACAAGATAGAAATGTTGTAGAATCAAAGTGGAGATTGGCTTACAGATCCAAGTACTTTGAAGCAGTTAACCCATGATTTTTTTGTGCAGTTGTATACATGTGAAAATGGTGAGAATGGTGTAGTTCCACCTTTCCCGGTGAGAGGGAAATTTCATGGTGCTCTACGGAATGTTGATGACTTGGACTTTCCTATTAGCAAAGAAGAGGTCCGGTTGGCAATTTTTGGTATGGGGGCATATAAAGTGCCTGGCAGGGATGGTGTACAAGCGATTTTTTATCAAAAACATTGGAAAGTGGTGGGGGAATCTTTGTTCCGCTTTGTTTGTGATGCTTGGAGTGGTGGTTAGAGCTTGGGTCCAGTCAACTCTACCTTGATTGCTCTTATTCCTAAGGTGCCAGCCCCAGTCTCTGTTGCCCAGTTCCGGCCTATCAGTCTTTGCAATGTGACCTGTAAAGTGGTAACCAAGGTAATTGTGAATAGACTTAAACAATTTCTCCCCGATTGGATTCGACCGAATCAAAGTAGTTTTGTGTCAGGCCGTAACATCTACAATAATATCATTATAGCTCAGGAGGTTATCCATACTATGAAGATAAGGAAGGGTAAGAAAGGTCTGATGGCTATTAAACTTGACTTGGAGAAAGCTTATGACCGACTTCGATGGGATTTCATTCAGGATACTTTGATAGACATTGGTGTGCCTGATCACCTTGTCCAGCTGATAATGAGATGTGTTACGTCGTGTGATATGAGTGTGCTATGGAATGGGGACATGAAAGATAGCTTTAGGCCGTCTAGGGGTATCCGTCAGGGCGACCCCTCTCTCCGTATTTGTTTGTACTATGTGTAGAAAGAATGGGTCACCTGATTGAAGCAAAAATTCAGGAAAAGGCTTGGAAACCAGTAGTACTTGTGAAGGATGGGCCACCGTTGTCTCACCTTTTTTTTGCGGACGATATTGTCCTGTTTATAGAAGCCACGCTGGAGCAAGCTCGGGTGATCAAGGAATGCCTGTCCATTTTTTGTTCATCTTCAGGTCAGAAGGTGAGTTCTAATAAAACTAAGTTGTTTGTGTCTAAAAATGTTTTAGGAGGCTTAGCTAGAGCTATCAGTAATGAGTTGCATTTTGGTATTACTACGAATTTGGGGAAATATCTTGGAGTCCCGTTGATTCATGCTCGAGTTACTAGAGCTACTTATGGGGAAGTGGTTGACAAAGTCCACTTTAAACTCGCAACATGGAAAACTGATACCTTGTCCTTAGCGGGAAGAAGAACACTTATTCAAGCGGTGGTTATGGCGATGCCCAATTATGCCATGCAAACTGTTAAACTTCCCTTGTCAATATGCTCAGAAATTGATAAGTGCAGCAGAGGCTTCTTATGGGGATCTTCGACTAGTAAAAGGAGAATCTCCTTAGTTCCTTGGGATTATGTTTGTCAACCTAAAATAAATGGTGGCTTGGCAATTAGGAGGATGGAGGTTTTCAATGATGCTTTCTTAATGAAGTTAGTTTGGGCCATGTTGACGGCTTCCTCGGAGTTATGGGTGCAGGTGTTGCTATCCAAATATTGTAGGAACACCAATGTTCTAATGGAGGTTCCAAGAGCTGTTAACTGCTCGTATTTATGGAGGGGGGTTTGTAGTGTTTGGAGTAGTGTCCTAAAAGGGACGAGATGGTGCTTGGGTGATGGCCGATCTGCTAGATTTTGGAAAGACTGGTGGGTTCCAGATGTGGGACCTCTAGAACACCATAGACTTACAGACTATGCTAACGAAAGTGTGGATATGAAGGTGGCAGACCTGGTGTGTGAAGATGGATCGTGGAATTGGTATTATATTGAGGGGTTTCTACCACCTGAGGTGTGCTCACGGATTGCTGCTATCCCACCACCAGGTTCTAGTCTTGGTCTCGATCGGATTGTATGGGGAGAGAGTACAGATGGTCGTTTCTCTGTTCGGTCAGCATATGAGTTTCAAGCGTCGCCTTATTATCAGCCCCAAGATGGCGAATGGCGGTCAGTGTGGAGGTGGCAAGGTCCAGAGAGAGTGAGACTATTTTTATGGCTTGCTCTGCATGGTAAACTGTTGACCAACGAGGAGAGGGTTAGACGCCATCTAAGTGTGTCAGATGGGTGTTCTCATTGCATGGTCGTGACTGAGAATACATTGCATGTTCTACGAGATTGTATTGCGGCTCGTAAGGTATGTCGATCACTTGTTCCTATGGAGATGGCCCATGCCTTTTTCAACAATCCAGTTCAACCATGGCTGAGGAACAATCTGGCCTCATCACAGGTGATAGGTAATCGGCCTTGGACTTTAGTCTTTGGCATGTGCTACTGGCTATTGTGGCAATGGAGAAATCAGTCCATTTTTTATAGTGAGTTTGTGAGGCCGTTTCGGGCTGAGCTGGTGGTGTGGGAGAGAGTTAGTGCAATTCAGGTGGCTCAAGATATGAGATTGAATAATAATGGAGGAGGTAGAGATAAGGTTTGGGTAGAAGTTGGATGGTTTCCCCCAAGGAATGGTTAGGTCAAATTAAATACAGACGGTTCATTTTGGAAGCACACAGGGAATACAGGGGCTGGGGGTCTCATTCGGGATGCTACGGGTAAATGGTTGGGTGGTTTTGCTCGGAATATTGGAGTTTGCTCCGTAGTGTCTGCTGAATTATGGGTTGTTCTTGATGGGCTGCGATTGGCTTGGGAGTTGGGATTTAAGCATATTGAGTTGGAAATTGATTCCAAAACGGTGGTTGCTATTTTGCACGAGGAAGGAAAAATGATCATCGTTCTTTGGTCTTACAAATCCGAGCACTATTACGACGTGAGTGGCATGTTCAGATCTAACATGTTTATCGGGAAGCAAATGCTTGTACAGACTGGTTAGCCAATTTGGCACATCAGTTGGCTTTGGGAAACACTATTTTTCAGAGGCCTCCTATAGGGATACTTTCCCTGATTGATTTGGATGCATATGGAGTCTATTTTTATAGATTGATTGTTGGTTAGTTTTGGCTTGGCCATCTTTTATAACCAAAAAAAGAGACACGTGGTAGGATTACGTGCCAGATCGATTGATCGGTTCGATTATGACCGAGAAAACGGCGGACTTAGTAAATCAAAAAATGCTTTGTCAAGGAGTTACCGAGCAATAGAGTATGTACCAAACAAAGTTTGACAAGATAAGCACGAAAAATAAGCTCTGAGGAACTGAAGTCAAGACACGATTAAATAATAAGACCAAACCAAAAAGAAGTAATGTTATGTCGACCAAAATTAGAGACTAAAAAGAATGATAAAATGATATGACAGTTGATGTAGAAGATGACTGATCAATTACTGTGTAATATTAAATACCCATATTATGCAAATCAAGGAAAGAAATGAATTAATATTGTACAGTAATTAGTCAGTTGCATTCCATGTCAGTTGTCATGTTATTTTTTTTTCCTCATGAAAAAAAAGGGTGGGGGCAAAGAAGAACGTCCAACGACTACCTAGTTAGGCCCTCACCGGTGGGATCATAAGGCCCCTAACCACGCCTAGAACACTTCTCGGGACCAGACCTAGTTAGGCTAGCATAACAGCCAACCACCAAGTCCTAATGGAGACTTCAAGACTCAAACTCTCAACCTTTGGGTGAGGAATAAGGTCGGTACCACCATTAAACCACCCTACTCGGTGGTAGTTATCATATCATTTGATCACTTTTTTTGATCCCTAATTTTAATCAGTGTAGCATTACTCAGCCAAAAAATAAGTAGCCTAGTCCAAGTAATCAAAGACAAGAGCGGTGACAGACAATCACTAAAAGAAATTGCATACGTACACATTAGAAACAATTTCTTACGTTGCACTACAAGCCAAGCAAAGTCCCCTTCATGGTTGTGCTTAAATCATTCAATCTGCGTATGCTATCTATGCGTCTCTTGTTGAGAGAGTGCCACGACATCTATCTGAAAATTCTTTATTTTTTTTCACCACCAAAAAAAAAGAAGAAAAATCTTTATTTTTTTAAATATGTTGTTACAATATTTTGTTACCAATCAAATAAACAAGCTTGAAACCTTCTATACTTCCTTATCAAAATCTACTACTTTTCATTATCGTAGAGATTAAAGGGTGTTTGATCATAATATTTAACTATCACTACGAAGTGTTAAACTTTTAAAAACTCTAAAGAAAAGGAAGCAATAAATGATACTTCGTGGGCATAGAGATCTCAAGGACATGCTTCCACGATGATTTTTTAGTGATTAAAGTAAAACTACGATGTATAAGTTACAAGATGTATATTTAATATAAAAAAAAGCTCAAGTATTTTTGTTAAATATAATTTCACGTTAATGCCATTAATTGATCAAATTATCAAAAAGGTAACAAAGAAATTTCAAATAAAGAGAGTGTATTTGAAGATATAGAAAAAACTATAAAGGATGTTAATGAAATTCATATATATATATATATTTATATCAATTATGTTGGTGTCCCTATGAAATTAAGACCGACCAAAAAGTGCTAATAAAATTGCAAATAGTATATGGCGTGCCCCTAGATTAATGTCTATTTATAGATAGAATTGATAATCCATTCGTGCATTGCGAGTTTGAGTCGAGTCTAAAAAAATTTTCAAATACATATTGTTTAAAAAATGAGTAAAACTGAATCCGTATAACTCGATTATTTTATATATAAACGAGTTAAGTTTTATAAACTCGAGTCAAGTCTTTGAAACTCGTTTTTTAAGCGAATCTAAAAAAATGTTTAAACTCGGCTCATTTATTTAAACGCGAGTTGAGTTTGAGTCGAATCTTATCCGAACCAAATTCGAACAGCTTAGCTTAATTATCAGTCATATCTATGGATAAAGTTGAAAAAATGTCCCTTTTTTTTTAAAAGAAATTCACGAAATAGAAATAAACACATTAACGAACCAAGCAGTAGCCGTAGGACGGACATAGTTAAGCTTCGGAACAGAAAGTTTAACCCGTTACACTAAAACGCGCAAGCGTGCGTCTTACGCACCCTTAAAAACCTTTTCTTTCCCATGTGCAGCATGCGTACTACGCACTGCCTTACAATCTTTCCCTTTGTAGGCCAGGTGCGTAACGCGCATACCGCTCACTCTAACACCAAATCGGAGCTAAAGAGAAAAAAAGAGTGTGCGTCATACTGTAATTTACTAATGCACTCGTGTAGTGTCTCTGCTTAACAGCAAAGCGTCTCTGTTAACACTCTCTGCGACCACTAGTATTTTATTCTTAAGCACACCCACAGTCCATCTCTCTCTCTCACACACACACACTTCTAGAGAGAAACTCATAATCTAAATTGAGATTTAAAAAGTTCTGTAGATAGAGAAACAAACCCAAACAACTATTTGAACTCCATTCACATCTCTCTCACTTTATCTCTATAAACTCTCTCTTTTTCCACTTGTGTATCTATAGTTCGATTCAGAACCCTAGAGAGAGAAAACAAGGCAAAGCATTTCGCCTCAAATCACACCCCTCTCGATATACCTATATATATATGTGAATTTATCTGTATTTTGCGTGTTTAGAGATTTGAAACACTAGAGATTGTGTGCAAAGGAGGCTTAGGTAT
>CM042194.1:914122-938502 GCA_023539305.1 Ilex asprella | reverse complement strand
TAGAGATTTGAAACACTAGAGATTGTGTGCAAAGGAGGCTTAGGTATTTGATGTGAGAGGGATTAGAGTCAGATCGGAGATGGCGGAGTTTTCCGGCGAAGGAGGGGTTTCAAGGACGCCGGAGCTGAGTTTCGGAGATAATGATGGCAATGTACGGGCGACAGCGACGATTGACGCCATGTTTGCGACGGGGATGGCGACTGCGACGCCGTTGACGGTGTCGGGATCGTTCAGGGACGGAAAGAGTGGTTCGTCGAGGAGGAGAGCTTCGGTGAGGCCGAGTTTGGACGCGGATGAGTTCATAAATTTGCTTCACGGCTCGGATCCGGTGAAGGTAGAGCTTAATCGGTTGGAGAATGAAGTCAGAGGTGAGGAATGCGAGTTGATCCGGCGATTCATTTTGTCGTTTTTGGTTTTTATGGTGGTTTGACAATACGGTATCGTTCTGTGTACAGATAAGGATCGAGAGTTGGGGGAAGCGCAAGCGGAGATCAGGGCGTTGAGGTTGTCAGAGCGACTCCGAGAAAAAGCCGTTGAAGAGGTTATGTTTATGTTATTGTTATGTTTTGGTTTTTCGAAGTAGATCATTCCTTTTCACTTTTTAAAGAATTGGAATCGGATTGAGTTTTGATAGTGTAATGAGTTCGTATACCATAATTAAATGTAGATTCGCAATTTCTGTCATAATGTGGAATTCGAAAAAAAAAAAACCTCCCCATGCCTATTTTCTTCGACTTTGAATTTTGTTTTCTGGCTTCGTATTTTTTCTATCTGAATAAGCTAGCGGTGCCCTCTTTATGATTTTCTAATTTCAATTTGACGTAGGTTGGATCAGTTAATAGTCTTTGTTTCCAATCATTTGAAACATCTAGGCAGAATTCCATTTCCATTATATGGTTTTTAACTTGTAGCCTGTGATCTTTTTTTGCTTATGTTATTACTTCTGTCTGTTTTAATGCACGTTGTCATTGGGTTGTTGCTACGTGTATCTGGAAAATGCTACCAGCCTAAATATATGTTATACTTGCTGACGTTGTGATGATGCATTTGGGGATTCAGTTGTTCCTCTTGGGATGATACTGTCATGGCATTTTAGCAATTGAACATAGTAGGTAAACTTAATATTGCATTAATATGCCACTGGTGGTAGCAGAACATTAGGTTGCCTTCTTTTTAAAAATTTTTCTGTTCGTCCTTATCATATGTTTCATTGAGTTATATTAAACTGTTAAATTGAAAGCTGACATAAGTTCCTCTTGCACTTTAGCTCACTGAAGAATTGACGAAGGTGGAGGGGAAGCTCAAGTTAACAGAATCTCTTCTAGAAAGCAAAGTATGTAGTGAAGCTCTTTCATCTTCAATATGCTTCTCTCTCAATTACAAAGCTATATTGAGTGACATCATTTTTTGGACAGAATCTTGAAATTAAGAAAATCAATGATGAGAAGAAGGCCTCCATGGCAGCTCAGTTTGCAGCAGAAGCCACTCTTCGAAGGGTTCATGCTGCTCAGAAAGATGATGATATGCCTCCAATTGAAGCCATCCTTGCACCCCTGGAGGCCGAGCTCAAGCTTGCTCGACAAGAGGTATGCATTGTGTCCTGCCATTGGATGTTTAAGTCATAATTCATTTATAATTGCACTCTAGATGTATAGCAGGGGCACATTTAGCTTATTAGGAAAAGCACCTCCATGAGGTCACGGATTTAGGTCCCTACTACATAGCAGTTAGAAACACACAGAGCAACCATGATCACTTAGGATTTTAACATGAAATGTTGACAAGAAAGAAGAACATTCTCAGTATTTAGAAAGATAGAGCCACAAGAGTCACCTTAGAATAGGTGATGGTCTAGGATTTAAGCACTAATTTGTTGCTTTTGTTCCCCACAGATTGCAAAACTGCAGGATGACAACAAAGCATTAGATCGCCTTACCAAATCGAAAGAGGCTGCTTTACTTGAAGCTGAAAGGACTGTGCAGGTTGCCTTGGTTAAGGCTTCTATGGTGGATGATCTCCAAAATAAAAACCAAGAGTTGATGAAGCAGATAGAAATTTGCCAGGTATTGTGGTCATGCATGCTGTTTTCTTTTCCAGGACCATCGCAACGCTTTGGTGTATAGTCTTTTCATTATTGTGTTTTCCCGCGTATTGGACTTGATTTGTCAAATGTATCTGTGTCAGGAAGAAAATAAAATTCTTGACAAAATGCACCGCCAAAAAGTTGCTGAGGTCGAAAAGCTCACCCAAACTGTGCATGAGCTTGAAGAGGCTGTTCTTGCTGGTGGTGCAGCTGCAAATGCTGTGAGGGATTATCAACGGAAAGTTCAAGAGATGAATGTAATATGCCATAGATATATCCATGCATCATGCTTGCCCATTTACATCCTCCTACGGGATGGTCTTTAAGCAATCTTCAATGCTGGAATTATTTTTTTCCTGTGTCCAGGAGGAAAGAAAAACTCTTGATAGGGAGCTGGCTCGTGCAAAAGTAACAGCAAACAGGGTGGCGGTTGTGGTAGCTAATGAGTGGAAAGATGCTAATGACAAAGTGATGCCTGTAAAACAATGGCTTGAAGAAAGAAGGTTCTTGCAGGTATACCAGTTTGTAGTCGGTTGTTATATAGATATTTTGAACTCCATTATGTTGTTTTTATGGGGAAAAAAAAAGATTGTGTCTGCTGCATATAGACCCCTGCCTATACGGGTTTTGGGATAGTTCTAAGCCTTATCTCAATTTTGGAGAGGCTGTTTTCTGTGTTCGAACCCCAAATGTATCGCTTGGGTGACTGAGTTCTTTCCATCCCTTTAGGTCCAATGTGATGTTTCTATTTGGGCAATGAAATTTTTTCTGTATTTCACTTCTGTAGTTTCTCCGGTCTGCAATTATAACTAACGTGTGTTGTTATAGGGTGACATGCAGCAATTACGGGACAAACTCACTATAGCTGAGCGAACAGCAAAATCTGAAGCGCAGTTGAAGGTGACAATTTGGTTTTGTAATAGTGTGTCTACCTAAGGCTCTAAGCCATTTAACTATATTTTCTATAATAGTTTTGAAGATTGTATTTTTCTCACACACGCTCCAGGAAAAATATCAATTGCGGCTGAAAGTAATAGAAGAGACTTTAAGATCATCAAACACTAGCAATCGCAGCATTTCTGATGGAAGATGTGCAAGTAACGGTCCTTCACGTCGCCAATCCTTGGGTGGAGCTGATAACATCTCGAAATTGACCTCCAATGGCTTTTTACCTAAGAGATCACCATCCTTTCAGTTGAGATCTACTCTGTCTTCTGGTTCTAGTTCTGTGTTGAAGCATGCAAAAGGAACATCAAAGTCATTCGATGGTGGCTCACGATCATTAGATAGGGGTAGAGCCCTCTTAAATGGAGCAGGTCCAAATTTTAATCTCAACCAGTCCTGTGAGGGGACTAAGGAGATCGAGGCAAATAATAATTCCTGGGAAGGCAACTCAGATGAAAAACCAAGTAACTTCCCAGCTACAGATACAGAGGATACAGTGCCGGGATTGTTGCATGATATGCTACAAAAAGAGGTGATTGCATTGAGGAAAGCTGGTCATGAAAAAGATCAAAGCCTTAAAGACAAGGATGATGCCATTGAGGTTGGTTCATTTCTATTGAGTTAGACTTCTTTACATATAGCTTCTGCTAGATGTTTGGTTGTGACTCTTGTTTCTCAGATGTTGGCAAAGAAAGTTGATACTTTAACTAAGGCAATGGAGGTTGAAGCCAAGAAGATGAGGAGGGAGGTAGCTGTCATGGAGAAGGAAGTAGCTGCCATGCGTGTGGATAAAGAACATGAAAATAGGGCCAAGCGATTAGGAAATTCCAAGGGTCCTGTGAACAGTTCTCAGCTCCTTCCAGTAAGGTATGCATGTATGCGTGTAACTGTGTATGCATATGTATATTTATATGAATATATACCACTTCACTTTGGCTACCAATCATTTCACTGTACTTCTCGAATCAAAGGCATTGGTGAAGTCTCACACAACCAAAATTCATAAATGATTAGCATCCAAACGGACCAAACCCTCCTGAAAATTGAAGTGTTAATATAGATCATATAGAAAACAAAATCATAAAATCAGAGACACACCCTAGCACATATATATAGAGAGAGAGAGATGGAGTTCACAATCGGATGCCAGAGCCCCAATCTATCTCCTTCCTCTTTGAAAAATCCCAACACTTAGTATCATTCTGATTACAAAACAATCCTCCAAATTAAGTCCTGCAAATTCAACAACAACCACAAGCTTAATTAAATAGATTGATGAATGTGACTCCTTATGCATTGAAATTCAGCCCGTTAGTCTGTCAAGGTGTTGATTGTGATGGTAGTTCTGGGGGTTTGGAGATACACCGGTGGGAAATTGGTCTAGAATGGTTAGGGTCTTGCATGGGTGGTTGCAGTGGTGGATGTGGTGGTTGGATGCAGGGTGGGTGTGGCAGAGCATTGGTGAATGGTGTTGCACGGGTGCTGCGAGACAGAGTGATGGTGCATGCTGGTTGAGTGCTTCAAGGAGATGGTGAATGATAGTGGGTCGTGGTTGGGTGCTTCAGAGAGGTGTAGGATCAGTGAAGCAATTGTGGTTGGTAGTTGGGTGGTAGGAGGGAGTGGTGTAGATGTTGGGAGCGTAGGTTTGAACTTGTGAAGAGTTCTTTTTTTTTTTGAAACCTTTGAACTGCTGAAGAGTTGATGTGGAAAAAGATGAAAATAAGGTTTTTTTTCTTTTCATTGTAAAGAAAATTACTAGTTCATATTTGTTTTTCAGCCTTAATATTTGACTTTGATTGAAATGTTTAGCAATTCAACTCTCAAATTTGTGCATGCAAGACAATTCCATTCATTTTGAATCGAATTTGTGAGGTTAGCACTTTAATCCAAAGCATATGGTGTTATATGATTAATTTTAAAACTTGAGTAAAGAGCTATGGGCTCAGACCGCGGCGTGGTAAAATGGACTTTATGCTTTATTTTTTTAACATCTCGGCATACTACTTTGAATACATGCTAATAAAATGACCATAAATTTTTTCAATCCTTAGGACTTCATGTATGTGATTAATAATTATGTACCCTTAGATATGTTGATGAATGGGGGTATTTGGAAATATGGTGGTTTACTTATTTTTGTTTGTGGGTACATCAATGTTATATATATCTACTTTTGATTGTAAGGTGTTTCCTTTGGCTTGGAATTTCCATATTTCTTTTGTGTAGGACTAGCTAGATGTTTCGCAAGCCGAGTGGTAATTAGTAGTCATATACAGGCTTTGACTAGTAAGACATAGACTGCCTGTAGTACTAGTCTGTCCAAAATGGTTCTCTATATGTTGTATGTTTATAAGAATATGCTTGTCTCAGGTAGTGTAAGCGACATGGTGACCTATACTTAGTGTTTGTGGCTGTGTTACTTAAAGTGCAAGTTATCTGATGTTGATGTGCTAATATTGTCAGCAATCAAGACTTAATTTTTCTGAAGTTGTCAGCAATCAAATCTATAATTCATACTGAATATATTGAAGAAAGTTTTGTGAAGCACTACAAAGATAATTTGACCAGCATATATAAAAGTAGGAAAAGAAAATATGGTCCTAGGCATTAGTGGGACAGTACAACTGAATTAATGTTGCAGATCATAGCATTAGTGGTCAAATAATTGTGATCCTGTGCAATCTCTTGATTGCAATGTTCTTTTCCCTTCCTCCCTTGGAAAAAGGTTGCTGTTGAGTCAATCAATCTTGATATGGTAATTTTCAGATACGTGAGTGTATCTAGAAATAAAGACTTGGTTGTGCGTTCTACTTGCTTATTCTCTATATTACATTTGCTTCCTTGCTGGCGTCACCTTCGTTATTGAAAACAGAGCTTGTATCCCACATCTTATGATTAGGACCACTCAAAGTTGGTTTGCATACTTGAAGGTCCACTCCACTCATAGCCAATTAGTTGAGTTGGATGCTCTAACATAGTATTTGAGGTGGGCCTTGAGTTGTCAGGGGGCTTAGGTCTCTTTTCTATTTTAGTTTCCCGGTATGCATGTTTGTTTGATAGCCCCTCGTGGGAGCTCGGGTCCTACGTGAGGAAGGGTGTAAAGAGAGCTTATATCCCATATTGTATGATTAAGATCACCCAAGGTTGCTTTATATACTTGAATGGGCGCTCCACTCGTAGCCAATTAGTTTTGAGTTGGATGCTTTTAACAGTTTTAAACCAAAGGGTCCATGCTTCAGATCTTCTGCACTTGTCAAACCTAGAGAGCTGTAGGAATAGATTGAGTGGTATGTGTGTCTGTGTTTTTTGATACGTGTTAAACATCCTGCTCCTGTCTGCTGTTTAGAGGCAGTTACAGCTAAATGTTGTTGGACTATGAAATTTGGATTTAAAGGCAGCTAATTCAGCCATTTGTGATTGTTGCTTGCACAAATCCTTTTTAGGATATTTTTGAGATACTATGTTACCACTTCAGGGTCATAAAATTGAATCACTAGTATATGGTGGGTCAGTATTTGTACGTATGTAATCAATTTTAAATGATTCCACTTGTTTTATTGTTATGGTTTCAACATTAAAGAGAGAAATTTACCCAAAAAGACATTAAAAAGAGAAACATATAATAGGCGTGGAAAGAGGTAGCTTGCTATGGTTATTATTATCTCAAAACTGGTCAAAGATAACAAGTCACTCTTTTGTGCAGAAATATAGCACGAGGTGGGTTAACGCGCAGCACTCAATAACAAGAAGCCCCAATTGCCACATTGAGGAGTAATTCCGCATAGACCTTGTCTGTATTTTTGTTTCTTGTTTTCTATCCTTTTCTGGTTGATTATAAAATTGTAACTTACATACCGATGACTCTGTGGTCTCCAAGTATGGCAAGAAAGGAAATGTATTTGCTAAGGGGACAAAGCCAGTGGAAGAAATCGGTTTGCTTCTGACTTAGAATGTTATCCTTCTGCTTAGAAATCAGCTAGAAAGAAACCAAGGATATTGAAGTTGAGCTAACCTTTTGGCAGAAATTATTTGAGTGGCAGTGGTTGTGTGGTTGTATAGGTAGTTTGTTGGCATTTCCCTGCTTTCCCCACTTTTTCCCCTCTTATTTGCAGCTTGTATTTGTAATCTGCAGTTAGTGTGATTGCTATTGGTTCAGGTTTGTCGATATTCTTGTAATCAGATAAAGATCAGATTTTTTCATGAATATGTTCTTATTCATCTACAGTTTCTTGATGGCTGTCACAATTCTGCACATCTTCTCTTGTTAGTTAAAGGAATTTGCATTTAGTGTTTTAGATTTTCTGTGATTGTGTTCTTATTATCATAGTTTCTCAATCGCAATGATAATTCTACACATCTACTTTGTATGATAATCTTGGTAACTGTTGTCTGGTTGGAAAGGTGTAAATAGTCATTGCTATGATATAGATTACTAGTTATTTCCAGTGGGGGTGAGCGGTTGTTGTGGTGGTGGGTGGTAGTGGCGGTAGGGGCAAGCGGTGGTTGTGGTGGTGAATGGCAGTGGAGGTGGTGGGAGATGGTGATAGTTGTGACGAGTGATGACGACCGGTTGTGATGGTGGTAGTCGTGGGTGTCAATAGTGATGGTAGTGGTGGAGCGGTGGAGATGGTGATGGTGGGACAGTGGTGATGTGGCGGCGACGGTGGTGGTGCGGGTGGTGGGGTAGTACCAAAACTACTAATTTTATTTTTTTGAAGTACTTATAAAAAATTATAAGTTTTAGAAACACTTTTAAAAAATTATTCCAAACACATTTTTAGAGATTTATTTTTTTTATTAAATTTACGATGTTGATATTAGTCTTCAGATTAATTTTAAAGTAAGATTTAAATAAATTTTATCCACGAGAAGTGGAAGGTATTTTGTTTATTTTTTAAGATTTGAATTGTATTATATTTTATTATATGGATATGTTATAATGCCTGCTGTATAAAGATTTTGGTGATGGATTTGCTTTCCTTTGTGTTGATGGGTTTGCTGGTCATATAACAGTTGGCATTCTTGATTATGTTGCATATATTTGATCTTCTCTAGACCCTGTAATGACGTGAGCTGTAAGCACAGGGCTGTCATTAGTTATAGTAATTGTATGTTACTTTATTGTGCACTTTGCTTGAACGTTAAAAAGACATGGTGCAATCTGATTTTGAGTGTAGTAGGGTTTAGAAAGAGAGATGTCTCATACCCACTTTGTGATTATGTTGTACATATGATTCTTTACCACTGATAATTGTTCTCATGCATTGCTTTTTTGGGTCAAAATATTCTCTTCTCTATTCCACTTTGGCTTTGTGGTTGTGGCAGATGGGGTTGCTTTCCTCACGCGGGTGCACATGTTTGTTAGTTGGTTTTGCAGTAAGATATGCTGCGAATATAAAAAGGGAAACTGGGGTAAAGTAATCAGTTTGGACAATTGCATGTGCTTGGAACTTCAATCATGTTGAATAGGAATGTTAGTCGTGTCGTGCTGTGCTGTCTTTGAGTTGTATGATATTTAAATGTTTATCACAAATTTATATAATAAGAGAGTTAAGAATTTGAATTTTATTCTTATATATTTTTTTCGGGTCTATTTCTATCACACCGATCATTTCTAATACAAAATTAATCTATAATTTTATCAAATTAACATCAAATTGCCTTTTAATTTTATTTGATTGATATTCAATTTTATCTAATTAATATTTAGTTTTATTAAATTAAAATTATATTAATATTCAATTTCATTAAATTAGCAATAAATTAACATTCATATTCATCAAATTAGCATTCAATTTATTCAATTAACATTCAATTTTATTAAACTAATTCCAAATTAATATTCAATTTCATAAAATTAACATTCAATTTTATCAAAATCACATTAAGCTTCATCAAATTAACATTAAAGTGAAATTAATCTTAAATTTTATAAAATCATCATTTTCATTTTAGAAAATTAATATTCAATCTCATCAAATTGATATTCAATTTTGTAAAATTAACACCAAATTAATATTAAATTTAATCAAATTAACGCAAGTTCACATTTAATTATATTAATTTAACATCCAATTTATCAAAATTAACATCTCTTTTTTTTTTTTTTGATTGAATTTCAAATTGACATTCAATTTCATCAAAATCAATATCAAATGATCATTCAATTTCATAAAATTAGCTTACAATTTTTTGAATTTAATATTTAGTTTTATCAAATTAATATTATTTTTTAAAATTAACACCATATTAACCTTTTTTTTTATAGAAAACATCATGTTTAATTCAATTAGCATTTAATTTAATTTAATTTAATTTAATTAATACTAAAAGGATATTTCCTATTACTTTAAGTTTATTTTATATGCTCAAGGATATTTCCACATTCACACTTTTTTTACTTGTTAGTAACGGCGTTAGATTATTGAGTTAATTTGTGAAATGTGTATATAAATTATTGGTATATATAATAATATTTTAAAAATAAGAGAAAATATCATTGCAATATGACTTAAATGTCAGTGAAATTTACCTAATTTTTAAAATTGGAAAGTAGCATTCACCTCTCTCTTTGTCTTCCTCCCTCCCTTCCACTTTCTGAAAAACCACCATGGCTATCAGCATTCGAAGTTTTGAGCTACCTTACCTTTCGTACGAGCTCTACGACGTAGATTTCTTCGACGACACCATCAAAACCCTAGTGACCCCCACCCCCTGCATTGTAGATACATGGATCTCCAACATGGAGTACCTTCACCGTCACAGGCTCCACAAATTCATTGTGGGCCTCGACGTCGAATGGCGTCCCGGTTCCAACCCACCAGCCACGCTTCAACTCTGTATCGGCCAAAACTGCCTCATCTTTCAACTCATCTGGGCACCCGAAATTCCCCAATCCCTCTTAGACTTCCTTAGCAACGACGATTACACGTTTGTGGGTGTTGGAATCGACCAAGACGTTGAAAAGCTATGGGATGATTATGGTCTGGAGGTGGCGAACAACGTCGATCTCCGCGGTTTGGCGGCGAGGGAGTTGGGTAGTGACGTGTTTCGCTTTGCTGGGCTGGTGCGGTTGGCGAGAGACGTTCTTGGGAAGAATTTTGAGAAGTCGGAACGTGTCACAAGGAGTGAATGGGACGTCGATTGGCTTAGCCTTGATCAGGTAATGTACGCTTGCGTTGATGCATTTGTTTCATTTCAGATTGGACGGTGTTTAAAGGCATGGAACTAGGGAAATGTCAGTCTATTGTGGAATTTGGGAGGTGGGTTTTTTGGGATTGAAGCTCTCTGAGGAAGATTTATGTATAGTTTTGCTTTTGTTATTTTTCTATATAGGCTCAAACTCTAGGAATTGATGATTCGAAAACTTTTTAGTTAGCAGAGAATTTAGGTAATTTTAGTTAGTGGAATGTGAAATTTGATTTTAGTGGACAGACACAAGTGATTTGGTGGGAAATCTCTGGGGGAGGCAATGGGACAGATGAGGGTAGCAAATAGCAATTGTGTGGTGGGGGGTGGAAGCCACTGTTACAATGGTGGTGTTGATCTTATAGCTGCAATGTTTTAGGGCAATTGACTCTGTTGGTGATGAAATTCATGTTATGGAATTACAATAGGTTTAACACAAGTATTGCAACCTAAAAATTTGACAAGTATAATGGACTAGGTTTAACACATTGACTAGATGCTCATAGAATGTTTGTTAAAGAAAGAGTGATAGAAGAAATTTTAGAATTCATTATTGAAAAATGCTATTTGTACCTAACTTGGTAACTTAATCTGGGGACTTAATCAATTATAGTTGTTGGATTAAAAGTGAGAGTCATCTATCATCAAAACTCATAATTAATCTAATGGTTGCAATGAATTAGGTACCTATAGCATTGCCCTTCATGGCAAGTGTTTTTGTGGAAGAGAAAGTTTAGTTTTACCACAATCTGCTTTACATACTAGTGTATATGAATAGGGTGAGGAAGTAAAGCTCTGATCATATCTGTATGAATTCTCGGCCTAGATGGGAGTCTAGTTTGTTGTGGTATTTTTAATTTGAAGATACAAAACCATAGATTATCTCTGTTGGGATGGAATCAGGATTTTATTTACTAACACCATTCAACTAGTTTGACTCTTTTTTTTATTTTTTTCTTTTTTGCTGGGAAAATTATGAAGTAAAGGGCAACCAGTGGTACATGATCTTACCTAGAAGTGACCATTGTAGTCCCTACACACTGGAGAATTCATGGTGGGAGTAGCCTAGATGGTTGGGTCGCACATGCTCTCTATTGCCCTTGAAATTCGAACCTGTAAATAGCTGGCTTCGTCGACTTTTGCCTACTAAGCTTCGCCACAATAACACAAGTTCCTTTAAGTATTTTAAGGAGCTAACATTACCAGCAAATCAAATTGGTCAAAGGTGTGCGTTCATGTATTCATGCTAAAGTTTCAATCACGCATTATCAAACTATTTTGTGAAGTACCTTTATTATAGGATTTATAGAAAACTTGAGGAAGGCATTGCTCCCTATCCCACAACTTGGTTCTGTCAATGATCTCTGTTCATATTAACATGTGGTTTTAGAACAATTATTGTGTGGCGATGGCAGTATATTACTTACTAGTTGAAAGATACATCGATCTAAAGAAAGGTTTCTTATCGATCAATGTTCTATTATAGTTGCCGTGGCACGGTCAAGTTTACTTCACTCTATAAAATAAAAAAAAGGTCTACTTCACTTGACAAAGAAAACAGACAAGCTTTCACAAATACATTTTCATTCTAATTCATCAGAAACATATCTTAATAACATAACAATACTATCATACAACATAAAATCCATTCGCATAGTAGAAACCAGGCCTCAGAGACATGAGTAAAGTAGTCTACAATACAACATTTAACATTGTTTTCTGTTTTCCAAAACAAGCTAAAATAATAATAATTCGTTGCCAGACGGTTTTTCTGCAACATTATTGCTAAGAAACCTAATGCTCTCTGTCAATTCAGCTCCCACAGGAGTCCCTACAAAAAAACTAAATTTAAATACCCGGTGTAGAAAGAACTCAAAAAATAATATGCAAGTGTTTACAGATATCATGATGGTTTCTAATAAACAAGCCAATAAATAAGCTACTTCGTTTTGTCCACGGATTGTGATTCCTTTACTATTTCTTAGTGAGAATACATATTGTTTCAGATTAAAAAAAAAAGTTTGAAATGCTTAATGCAGTACTGAAGTTTATAGGTCTTATTCGACAAATTTACATGGTATTGGACTCTCTGTTTTTAGAAATAAGTCATATTTTCATTTTTTTTTCAAGAACAAAATAAAATGTGTAAGTTTTTTCCTTGATGTCTTTAGACACATTTTTTCATATCTTATAATGAGGAGAGAGTGCTAGGGGTACATACCTTGATGAAGCTTTTTAAATGATCATTTCAAATAGAAAGAATGCACATTTAATGTATTTTTGGTTAGTAATGTTGTATTTGGTAGCATTACTTCACATCAAGATATGAACTGATTGAACATTAAAATTTATGTGTTTTTAGCTATTTCAGAACATTTTGACGTATTTTGGTATGTCATAAAATGTTTCTATAAAAAATTCAAAAATTTTCCGTTGATAGCCATTTATGTATAAAGATATCAATAAAAAGGAAAAGAAATAACTAACACATTTGGAACAATGAACAGGCCTATAACATTATGCTATGGTTGGTATTGATAATTTTTAGTCCTGTTGCATGTTAAGGACAGAGGTACAAAAATTTAAGCCTGTGAATTTTACAGAAGCTGCAATGTCAATGGAAACTTAAAGCACTCGAGCTATCATTCACAAGAGCTAATAAAGTAGATTTTCTAAGAAAACTTATAATCCGATGTATTCTAGCCTATAGGACGTGTTTTCAAGTGCTGCATCAAGAATTTTATAATTTTCTCTTTACCGGTATGGATTAGTTCATCTATTTCTTATTTTAGAATCCCAAATAAATATGTTTTGGCTATTAGTTTAGCTAAATAGAGTTTTTTTTTACTTTGACCAACTTTAAATTCATACGTAAATATACGCGGGAGAGAGAGAGAGAGAGAGTAACCATTTCATAGAGATGACGTTCATGCTCCAACTTCACGTTTGCGGAACTTCCTTCTCAGCCTAGCAGCAGTCAATGCACTTGCTAAAAGTAGTCTGTTGTAAATATTCTCGATGAGCCCAAAGTATGCATACCTCCAAGATTTTTTAAAAAGCAAGGTACAGCAAACCGCCAAGAATCCAACAAAGAAACCAGGTCCAATGCCAGCATAGAACCAAAGAAATTCGGAACTATCTTCACCTTTAGCTTCAAACTGTTGACCATGACCCTCAACTGGTTTATCACCCGGGCAACTCTTTAGGAGTGGTGCTCCACAAAGCTCACTATTGCCCATGTAAATGGATGGATCATCCAGGGTCTGGAGTTGATTTCCTTTTGGTATTCTCCCTGATAAGTTGTTGAATGACAAATTTAAGTGGTTTAGGAAGTTTAAATCTGACAAACCTGAAGGAATTGAACCCGAAAGCTCGTTTTTAGATAGATCAAGGATTTCCAATTTCTTCAAATTTTCAATTGTCTCAGGAATCCTTCCTTTCAAGTGATTTCCAGCTAAATTCAACTTCCATAACCCCAAGAGATTCATCAACTCTTCTGGAATCTCTCCATCTATATTATTGTTTGAAAGGTCTATCGATATATGTTCTTCAAGTTCAGGATATGGACGATCTATTCCTCCTTTAGAATCTATAATATAGTCGTCGTAATTTGATCCAACCTCATACTCTGCCGGGATAAGACCTTGATCCACGACCATGGCGGTAAAATTGCCAAAACAATGTGGAATATTACCCGTGATACTATTTCGTGCCACGTTCAACTGTCGAAGTGCAGAGAGCCCACAAATCTTTGGAGGAATATCACCATGGAACTTATTTGATTGAAGATTAAGAAATTCCAAATTCGATAGCTCTTCTCCGATCCATGGAGGTATGATACCAGTGAACGCATTCTTACCAAGATCAAGGACTTGCAGGTAAGTCAAATTCTGTAAAGACAACGGGAACTTCCCACAAAATCTATTGTCACGCAAGTGTAAAGACTTAAGTAGATATAGCGAACCTAAAGTACTTGGAATTTCACCATGTAAGCTGTTATTTGTCACATCTAGAATCCTCAACTCTTGCAAAAACCCCAAGCACTTAGGGAGTCTTCCTGACAATTGATTTCTTGAGAGATCAATAAAAATCGTTGTCTTCGCATTGCATAAAAACGTTGGAATTTCCCCAGACAACTGGTTGTTGGATAGAATAAGTTGTTCCAATTTCAGATTCACCGCATCTTTAATCATAGGAATATGTCCGGAAAGTAAGTTGTCAGAGAGATCTAAATAAGTTACATCCGAAGGAAACAATGTCAATGGTCCATCGAATCTGTTGGACTTCAATTTTAATGTCCTATAGTTCCACTGATTTGGTTCATGGATAGATCCAAGTAGAAGATACGTGAGTATACGTTCTCAAACCAATCCGGCATTGTATCTGAGACGCTCGCATTGGAAATGGTCAATGATGTCACGCGTGTTTGTGTTTGAAGCCATGAAGGAATAAAGGCCCTAGATTGCAGGATGCCAAATCAATGTACTGGAGTTGGAAAGGAGGAATCCATTGGGAGCTCACATTTAAAGCTAGGAAGTTGAAGGACATGTACAATTCATTCAACCAGGTGAGTTTAGTGAAGTGATATTCAGATACCATTCCAGCCAAATAATTGTAAGAAACATCTAACATTTCTAGCTTTGAAAGTTGTCCAAGACTCGAGGGAATGCTCCCAGTCAACTGATTTCCACTAACATCTAACTCTATCAAACGCGATAGTATTCCAATTGACACGGGGATTGGACCGTGAAATGAGTTCGAAGAAAGAAGAAGCCGCTCTAAATTCTTATGGCAACCAAATGGACCTCCTTCAAGACTTGGAATCTCACCACTAAACCTGTTTTGTGACAAATCTAACACGCGTAACCTGCAGAGATTCTTTATAGTTGTTTGTACGGTGTCTTGAAACTCATTCAGAGAGAGGTCTAGATGAACAAGACTGCTCAAGTTTCCCAATGAACTAGGCATTGAAGTGTTAAAGGAGTTATAAGAAAGGCCAATGTGAGTGAGAGAGGATAATCTTCCAAGAGCATCTGGAATTGGCCCGTGAAATTGATTATTATCAAGATGGAGATGCAAAAGCCCAGTAATGTTAGACAACCAGAGAGGGATGGTGGAATCAAAACTGTTGGATTGGAGGACAAGTGAAGAGAGAGAAGTGAAATTAGCATACGAAAGAGGAGGGATGGTATCAAGTTGGCAGCCAGCTAACTTCAATACTGACAGAGAAGAAAGCATGTTAATTGGTTGTAACCAATCTGTACCTTTCTCAATGGAGACCCCAGATAAGTCTAAGTGTTTCAAAGAGGAAAGCTTAGACACCCACAACAGATTATCAACTGTCAATGTAGAGTACAAATGATAACTATTACGAAGGTCGAGGTAACGCAAGCTCGAGAGATTACCTAGATGATGTGGAATGTTTCCTAGGAAATACGAACTGGAGAGATTAAGATACCTCAAATTTTGAAGTGAGCCTAGGAATTTTGGAATTTGGGTTCCGAAAAAGTTCATGCTCAAGTCCAAGTGACTCAAATGCTTCAAATTGAGTAAAGAAGGACTAATCTCACCACGCAAGGCGGTTTTGCTGAAATTTGCCCAATAATCAAACAGAGTTGGATTGTGAAGATTAAGTCTGAGGACATGACCTGTTTTGTTGCTGCAAACAACTCCCTTCCATGTACAACAGTCTTCTCCGACCCACGACGACAATCGATTTGATTCATCAGTGAGACTTTCTCTGAACTTGACAAGAGCTTTTTGCTCACTCTCAATACAGCTTAAATTGGAGTGACTTGCTATGCTATAACTGAACTCAAGTACTTGCATGTAAAGAATAGAAAATAAAACCACAAGAACAGTAGTGGGTGTTCCCATGGCTTCTCCAATGCTTCTGCAACTAAGTGTCTCTGAAGAAAAAACAATCTTTTGTACTGGTGGAGCTTCAAAACAAGCATCGACTTCTGAAGTCAAAGTCAAGAGTGACACTTGTTGCTTTTTTTTTTTTTTTTTTTGAGTATCATTACCTTTAATAGCATCTTCTTGATGGTGGGGTTGCTCGAAGCAATTGAGTACTTGAAGAAGTGAGCAACACCAACAGACAATACCGTCTTTAATGACTATGGTGAATTAATAACCAATCAACAACATTTGGAAATAAAATTACTAAATTACGATATTTTTGCAGTAAGTAAGTTTGCTTTTAATCTTTGATCGAACAAAGAGAGGAGACTATTGAGTGTTTTAGTTAGACACAAATGGAGGGTACTCTTAAAAAGAGATTGTTGATTTTGCTTTTTGAAAAGTGTCATAAATTAATAAATAAGTTTAAAGTATCGTAATTTAATAAATTTGTTTTAAAATTATTGTACAATACTTATGAAAAATACTATGATCCACACACACGGAGACATATATGAATATATATATACATACTATAACACCTCTTTTTTATTAACACATTGCCTCTAATCCCTTTTTTGATTAAATTAGTGACTCGTGAAATAATTTAATGTTTTGAATAACATTATCTTTGTCATCTCTAGGTAGGCTCTCAAAACTCCTTGACCGAAGCCAAGTCAAAGCATGCCCATCGAGCCAAGTCAAAGCATGCCCACCGCACATGAGTCTCAACTCCTATAGCATACAAAGGCTAGCACAGAAGTCCGACTCTGAAAAAGAGTGGGGGCACCACTAGGACCCATCTCCCAAGAAGTAATCTGGCAACCGGATCTTGACCAGAAGCACTGTGGGCCTCATCCTCTTGAGAAGAGGGAAGACACCACTTTAAAAAGCAAAAAGAGTCTCCACCATCTCCCCATCAACAAGAGCTCCTGAAATCAGAGACAAGGACAAGAACCAGCATAGTCTAAGGGCATCACAGTCTCCCTCTCTGGCAAAAACCCAGGATGACAATTAGTCTCCCATGAATGTCTGATACCTGCCTGCTAGAACGCAGCTCTTCACCACCGTCGGTTTCACTGTATTATACTTAAAAGTCGAATTAAGAGAGATAGAAGCATTTTTTGGAAAAAATTGTTAACCAAACCGCCTTTGGTAGTTTGTATGTCGTAGATCTCGAAAAAATATCTAGATTCAAAAAAAAATCGTCTCAAACAGACTCTCGTGCGCAAAGTTATGGTTGTTCGAAGATTTGCCGGTTGTTCTTGATCGTTTGATACTCCAGCAGCTCCAAGTGCCTCAAGGGCGCCGCCCACCTCAGCCACATGGGCGCCACCCACTCCAGCACACAGGTAGACTCGCCCAGGCTGCCTCGCCCATGCCAATCTCGCCCAAGCTGGCAGCGCCCTCGCCAACATCTGCTTGGGCGTTGCTTGCCTCAAGCTAATGGGCGCCGCCCTCTCCATTTCCATATGGGCGCCTACCTCTTGCCTTGGATGCCTACCTCAGCCACATGGGCACCATCCTCATTGCTTTGTACGCCTACCTCTTGCCTTGGGCGCCTACACCCAGCACTTGGGCGCCTACCTCTTGCCTTGGTCGCCCAGGCAGCCTTGCCCACCACCACACTTATTAGTAAGTTCAACAAGTACCCAAAGACGAAAAAGGTACCGAAGGGAATGCAAGAAAAATCATATTCACTCCGACGAAGATGAAACACATGCCCACAACCCTTTCCTCTCACCAAAAGTCAGAGGCTTGGGAGCATGGGGGGCAAATGACGAGCCCGAATTTGACTGGACCGGGCCCAATGGAAATAAACCTATAAAGCCCAAAAGGAGGCCAAAGTCGAGGTTGATTCGACCCATCAGGTGAGAGTCCAAAGGAAGACAAAGGAATCAATGCCCGCCTCAAAGAACCAAGACGCGCCGCCCAAAGCCCAAGTGGGTGTCGCCCATATAACTCCTCTAAGAGGCGTTGCCCATGTGACTCCAAGGGTGTGGGTTTGCCCTTTGGTCCTCTCCTAGCTCTATCTTGCTCCTCATGGATTTTGCACTCCAACGCAAGTCCAAGAACAAAGCCTACACAAGTCAAGTCCAAGTCCAGTTCCAGGTCCACTTTAAGTCCAGGTTCAGGTTCACTCCAAGTCCAGGTTCAGGTTCAGGTTCACTCCGAGTCTAGGTTCAGGTCCACTCCAAGTTTAGGTCCAGGTGGGCGTCACCCAGGTACTCCTATAAGTGGGCGTCGCCCATGCTCCTCCAAAGGGCGCCGCTCATATGACTCCAAGTGGTCATCTCCTTGGCCACTTGACTCCAACATAAGTCCAACTCAGGATCATCCTCTTACTGAATAGGAACACGAGGGAGAAGATACCGAGATTGAGAAGATTGAGTCATACTAAAATAGGACTTACCAAAGTGGTAGAGGCCTTCTTTATCACGCCACCGCCTCACTGATTAATCCTAATTAATGCATAATTTAATTAAGTTAATAGGTCAATTGTGTTAGTTTAACAAAGTTAAACTAATCAAAATTAACCTATTAAGGTTAGTGTGTGAATTAGGGATAATGCATTAATTGTTGTTTTTTTTTCAGGGTTTTATGCGTCAAAGTTACAAACTACCGGGGAACCAATTGTGAATTCTAAGATGACAATTATTAAAGCCCTAAACAAAAAGAGATTAAAGTAATCCAAATGTCATCTTTTAGAGGTTTGTGAATGACAACTTTTGGAAGATTGTGAATGTCATCCCTTGAGCTTGTGAATGGTATTTTTGGGGTTTGTAAATGTTATCCCTTGGAGTTTGTAAAGGCTTTGCCTATAAATACCACCCCTTTGTGGCTTGTAGAGAAATAAGTTTTTGCTAGAGTTCTTGGTTGTAGACATCCCTCCAAGTTGTTATTGCTTTCTTTGTATGCTTACTAGCTTTTCTTTTGGTTGTGAAAAACTCTCCAAGTTTGTATTATTTTCTTTGTATTGTTACTTTCTTTTATGATATTATCATCTTTTGGTTGTGGAATACCCGCAAAGTAGTATTGCTTTATTTAATTGTGTTATTATCTATTGGTTGTGGAATACCTGTCAATTAATTATTACTTTCTTTTAATTTAAGTCTTGTTTTATTTTACTTCCATTGTTGGAGCTTCTTTCTTCCCTTAGAGGAGTGAAACTCTTCCACTTTTCTAGAGCTTCACCGAAACCATGAAGGGTGGAACGTGATTCACTCATTCTTTGTCGAAGATCGTTTATATTGATGGATTTCGTTTATACTTAGTTCTAATATTTATTTCTTCATAATGTCTTCCATTTAATTGTTGTCTTTACTTTAGCCATGAGTAGCTAAGCTTTTAGTTGGCTAATCCAAAGGAGACCTCCTCTTGAGTATGTCATTTCAACTCATCGTCTTTCCTCCTTTTGGTGTACGATGGTTCGGTTTGACTGGGTTGAGAGTGGATGTGGTTGTGAATCCTTGATATCCCGTAGGCCTGATTACGGGTTATGCTTGGATCCTCATCATCTCGTCCTTAGCTTCCCACGAATCAATCGTTCATTTATGCACCAGTAGAGGAAGATTTCGAGTTGAATTGAGATTCTCATTGGAATGACCTCTTTGGATTAGCCAACATTTGTTTTCATTTCATTATCACAACTCAAACCACCACCAAATTCCAACACAAAATGATTTTTCCCGTTTCTTTAATAAAAATCACCTTCACGATGGTTCACTTCCTTCCCTGAGAAGACGACCTTGGAATATTTTTTCAAGTAAAACACGACTCATGAAAGTCTCCTTGCGATTGGGGAGCACTTTTGTTCACACACACACACACACACATTTCATTCATTCCATTTCATTTTCTCCTTGCCCTTTCTTTTGACATCGTCTCAAGGGAGAATGACACTCCCCCTCACACATACATCATACATACATCAAGGGAGATGTTAGTAAGTTAAGAACAACAGGAAAAAAACTCAATCACTCACCGCCTTGGTGGGCTTATATAATGTAAGCCCCTCTCCACATGGAAGGGCAGGATGTTGATCATCTCCTTGAGACCTCTACGCCTCCAAGACCTCTACAGCCACACTCTTACACATACACATACACTTCTCTCTCTCTCTCTCCCTCTCCTAAACACTGTAAACTCTCCAGAGTACCTTGTTACATTAATAAAGATCGCCGGCCACCGCTGCTATTCAAGAAAGTGGACGTAGGTCACCCGAACTGAACCACTATAAATCTTGGTGTTGACTCTATATTTACCGTTCTACTATTGATTGCCTATTTATTGCTCTTTAATTATACATTATCATTCTCTTGACTGTTGATCTTGTACGAAGACGATTTTATGCATCATCAATAATAATCATTTTTTTTCAACTTTTCATACTCAGTTGGATCAAATCTTGCAGCCCCAAAATATTTAGATAATTATTAATTGAAAACAACATAAAATTCTTTGGTACAAGTTTCAACCTTTCGAGTTTGGTCGTCTAGACCTAAACATACGTCCAACCCTTTTTGGTTTATTGCCACATTGATGACTTTTAAGTCTTTGCCTGACTTTAAGTTTTTGATTTCACATTAAAAAATTGGTCTTCGTACTAGTGTCGATCACGTCAAGAAATATATAACACATTTCTTTGTCTGATTTAAGTCTTTTAAGAAATAAATGACATTCAGCTTCTTTTTTTTGTCGCAAAAATGACATTCAGCGTTAGTGGATCGTCTTCACATGTGAGAGTGTCAATCACGTTATACTTTACTATTACTGTGAGTCATAACTTGTGCTTATGATACGATAAAACATAAAGTTTGCGTGTCAGAAAAATTAATTTTATTATATTAAAAATTTTTAATATATGAATACAATCATACATGAATAATATTTGAAATAAAAATTTTATTAAATTATAAATTAATTAAATAATATTTTGTGATAAAAATGAGTGATGTAATGTTTTTAGGGAGAAAAATATATGCGGGATAAAAATTCAAATTACTATCTATTTTATTTTATAGATTTTTGTGTCGTATAATTTTTTATTGTGTTATTTTTGAGTTACGTCATTTACGTGTGTCGTGTTTATATCAACATTTATACTAATAAAAAATTATTTAATTATGCAACATCTCATATGAAATTATATAAAAAAATTAAAATTTTTATAAAATACTTATTTTCTGTCTATATTACCGATTAATTATATTATTCGTGTTTAATCTTATCTTGATCCATTTATCATTCGTGCTAATTGATTGTCATTTTTTGAGTTTTTTTGTATTAGATCATGCCCGTATCAATAGGTAAAATTGATACCCCAACTCACATGATTGGTCTTTGTGCCAGAGCACTATTGAAGAAAGATTTTTTTTTTTAAACAGTTAAGGGTGTCCAGGTTAATTTACATGTCTAATAAACGACAGAACATCCACATTGGGACTAAGGTATTCATGAGAGATAAATCCTTTATGACTTGACCCCAAGAAATTATCAAGATTCGAATTTAAGATATCTGAATTTATAACTCGTCTTTGTTACCACTTAAATTACCTTTGGTGTTTCAAGAAATATTTCAATTCCATAAATGTGTACAAAAGTTTACTAGTTTTGATATAAAAAAAATTTGGACCTATTTAGGGGTTGAAAATTTCTACTTTTGTTTGAGCAAGAGGAAAAGAAGTTTGGTATGTTTGGATTCAGACTTATTGGACGAATTTTCTATCAATTTATTGGGCTAGAACAGCTTGTATCATCAACAAGGAAAAGCTAATAAATCGGATTTATCTTAAGGCTTTTTCGCACAAAACCAAGAAAATGCTAAGACCAATCTTCAAGAAGATGCTAACACTGATTGGGGAGTTCAGTGTTATTTCTCAAAAAATAAGGAGTCTAGTTGTTATTTGACCAACTAACAAACGAGGTGTATGTAATTTATCCATTTTTTTTAAGAATCAATTTCTTAACAATAATAGATAATGGTCTCAATTAAACTGTGGTAATTAAATAAGGATAATTTTGTCATGGACTTTTTGATTGAATACATTGAAAGAAAAATGTTAAAAGTTTAGTGTAGAATCAGTTATAAATATTTTTAGAAACTTAATGTTAACCATGCATGTTTGCTATCTAAGGGCATCTCTAATGTTGATTTATACTCAAACTCAAAATTCTTTGGTACAATTTTCAACCTTTGGAGTTTGGTCGTCTAAACCTCAACATACGTCCACCACTTTTGGGTTGGTTGCCACATTGATGACTTTTAAGTCTTTACCTACCTTAAAGTTTTGAATTTCACGTTGAGATTTAATGATTGATTAATTTAATTAGATTTATTTTTCAAAAGAGTAACAGACACAATCAATGATCTAATGATCCTATCAATAAGAGTCTACTCTACTTCAAATAATTTTTTTTTTTTTATTCTAGTGGATATCTTTGCATTGGTCTTCACGTGGCCAATTGTGCCGCATATAAAAAGGAAAATTGGTCTTTGTAAGCGTGGCAATCACGTCAAGAAGTAAATAACATTTAGCTCTAGTGGATAGCTTGCATCGGTCCTCGCATGTAAGAGTGTCAATGACGTTACATCATACTTTTTGTGTTGTATAATTTTTTATTTTGTTGTTTTTTAGTTATGTCATTTTCATTACGTGTTATGTTTATGTCATTATTTATATTAATAAAAAATTATTTAATTTTACAACATCTCATATAAAATTATGTAAAAAAAATAAAAAATTAATAAAATACTTATTTTCTGTCTATATTACCGATTAATCGTATTATTCATATCTATTTTTTTTTAATCCATTTATCATTCGTAGTAGTTGATTGTGTCATTTTTTGAGTTTTTTGTATCAAATCATGTTCGTATCAGTAGGTAAAATTGACACCCCAACTCACATGGTTGGTCTTAGTGCCAGAGCATTATTGAAGAAATATTTTTATTTATTTAACATTTAAGGATGTTTAAATCAACTTACGTATACATCGATTAATCTCCTATCTAGTACAATAAAAAGTAAGACATCCACATCGGGACTAGGGTATTTATGAAGGATAAATCCATTATGTCTTAACCCCAAGGGATTGTCAAGATTCAAATTTAAGATATTTGAGTTTACAGCTCGTCTCTATTACTACTTAAGTTATCTTTTGAGTTAGAAGAAATATTTCAATTCCATAAATGTGTATAAAAGTTTATCAGTTTTGATAAAAAATAATTGGGCCTAGTGCTGAAAACTTCAACTTTTGTTGAATTCAGAGAAAAAAAAATTTGGTACATTTAAATCTAGTTATTAGGCAACTTTTCAATCAATTTATTGGGCGAGAACAACTTCTATCATCAACAAGGATTTGTTTTCAACTTTTCTTACTCACTTGGATCAAGTCTTTCGGCCACAAAATATTTAGATTATTAATTGAAAACATTAACACATAAGAGTATTATTTTTTGAAAACATTTAGACATGGAGGGGGGGGGGGTTGGAATAAATGTAACATAAAATTCTTTGGTACAAGTTTGGAGTTTGGTCGTCTAGACCTCAACATACGTCCAACCCTTTTTGGTTGGTTGCCACATCGATCACTTTTAAGTATTTGCCTGATTTTAAGTTTTAGAGCTCACATTAGAATTTGATGATTAATCATTATATTAGTCTAGTTAAATTTGTTTCTAAGAAAATTAACGGATATAGTCAGGGACCTCATGATCTCACCAATGAAGACCCATCTCCTTTGCTCACTCTCCTTTAAATAAAAAAAATCGTTGATTTTAGTGGATAGCTTTGCATTGGTCTTCACACCTAAAGATGTCAATTGTGAAAAAAAGTAATTAGTCTTTGTAAGATTAAAGTCTTTCAAGAAATAAATAAAATTTAGCTTTAGTGGTCCTCACACGTAAGAGTGTCAATCGTATTATTAGTCATATCGCGTTTGTGAAGGTACAATGAAACATAAAATTTGAGGGTTCAAAAAATTAATTTTATTATACCAAATAGTAAATTTTTATTTTTTTCATTGATTTGATTACATTATTTAAAATTAATTTATAACTATTTTTTCTTAAAAATAGTGTAATTTTTTTCAAAATGTATAATTTGATAAAATTTTCTCAACATGTTTATACTATCATGTATGAACAAATATTAAAACAAAAATTGTGTTAAACTATAAATTAATCAAATATTAAATAATTAAACATATGTAGCAAATAAAATTCAAATTTTTATATATTTTATTATATATATATATATAT